>JAJOZX010011665.1:0-123893 GCA_023014485.1 Bathynomus jamesi
CCATGGCACTTGAATTCCAACAACATTCTGCAGGTAACATTGAGACAGGCAGTGCAAAAACCTGGGGTGATGAATATCACTATTCCTCGTCTTAGTAAATTAGTAATATAATTCCAGGGTTGTATCCAGAGGTGTATTTGGGAAAGGTTTCCAAGCTGGTGGTCAAAGTCATACTGGGACAAACATTGAACCAAATCAGGTACTTTCGAGTGGTGCCACGTAAACTGCTTTAGTTATAAATATTTAAGTTTTGGACACACACACACACACACACACACACACACACACACACACACACACACACACACGTAGAGGGTGTCTATAAATGTTTTAATGACGAATCTTACATCCGTTTTCTTTTTACAGGTGATCTCGTACAACGCATAGGAATTTCTGTGCTGGTGTGTTTCGTCTACCGCATTCGCAGCTAGGAGCGCTGTAGTAGCTGTTCAGTTAAGATGGCGTCTCTGACAGAGAAGGCACAATGTGTTGTGTGGCTTGCAGAAACAAAATCTCCTGTGAGTGTTCAGCGAAGGTTAGAACAAAGTATGGAAAGAATCCACCTGATGTGAAGTTGATTAAGTCGTGGATGAAAAATTCTTGGAAACTGGAAACGTGGAAAGGGAAAGAGCAGTGGTAGACCATCAGTTTTCCGATGGGACGTGGAAAACATTCAAACTGCTTTCACACGGTCACCAAAGGAAATCGGTGAGACAAACTTCGTGCCAACTAAAGATACCAAAGTCTACGGTGCACAAGGTGTTACACAAACGTTTGAAGTTACACGCCTACAGGTACAAATTGTTCAAGACTGAAGTTGATGACTGTCCAAAACGTGAACAATTCGCTATTGACAGTTTGAACAGCACTAGGGGTGCACATGTGAAAGTTATTAAGTTCATTAACTATGTATCAAAACTTTATATGTTTATCTACTTATGATTAAAACTGTGTTGAATACGTGTTTTTTATGTAAAGTTATAGCATGCTTTAATCAGGGTAATCATTTATGGACATCCTATATGTCGTTTATATTGGAGCGTGCTAATCGGACATACCCACTATGTCGCCGTATTGAAGGGATTAAGGGTATAAAGGATTACTTATTGGATTATTTTATTTAATAATGTAATAACACAAATTATAAAGTCATAATAAAAGCTTTCTTAAAAAAATTACCATGAATTTGTACGAAGTTAATGAACTGATACAAGTAATTTACAGAAGAACAGATTTACTAATAAGTAAATTATCTAGCATCTGGCAGTCAAAACGTGCTCAAACTTTTGTATCGCTAAAGATTTTAAACATAAATATCAACAGTTTCAAAATTATAACAAATGAACATTTCTATGACGAAAGCTGTACCGCCTTATAAGAGAATAATTTTTTTTCATGCAGGAAAGAGGGGCCAAGAGCGAATGCTCGCAAAAGCGCCCTCTCCCCTATAGAAGAAGAAAGCCAAAATCAAGGTCCGAGATTTTCGAGATGCCCAGCCACTCTGCGTTTGAAAGATGGGAGGTCAAAGGCAGGAGAAAAGATAGATTGAGGAAGATTGTTCCAGAGTTGAATCCTTGCTTCCTTATAGATGTTCTCACAACTTTCCATTGGGCCCCATCCAGCGGGGAGTCAGTGCCAAAATTAGTCCATCTGATACAGAATAATAAATGAAAGAGTGACAATACCGATTAATCCTTGCGTTTGAGAAAAGGAATGAGAAAGGATAGAAAGTCTGGTGCTGCGTGCTCTCCTTAATTAAAGGAGAAGACATGCAGTAAGAGAGCTCAGAAGAGCAATGTCCGTTATAATAGCGATAGTAAAGAGAGAGCAGAGGTGGGTAGTAGTGAAGTAGATATACTTAAGTACCTGTACTTAAGTAGCTTTTTTGAGAATGTACTTTCTAGAAAGTACATGTTTTTTTGTAATACTTTTACTTTAACTTAAGTACAATCTTGGGAAAAATTTTGTACTTTAACTTAAGCACAATGTTGCGAAAATCTGAAAAGTACGAAGTAATAAAACAGCTGTATGCTTGACAATTTCATTCAGAATTGGTAAACAAATTCTGGAAAAACCCGCTTTCAATCATTGTGAGAATAGAGGTGTTTAAAAATCTTCCTATTAAGGATACATTCAAAAACTTTAGAAAGGAAAGAAATCAAAACACTTGGACGATAGTTGGAGAGTTGAGAGTGGTCACCCTTCTTTGGGACAGGGTGAATGAAAGCGAACTTCCAATAGGAAGGAAAAGTACCAAATGAGAGACAAAGACGAAAGAGTTTGCCTAGGCAGGGTGTCAGGCTGTCAGCACAGAAGCACAGTTCCTAAGAACAACAGGAGGAACACCATCAGAACCGTACGTCTTCCTAGAGTTGAACCCAGATAGGGCAGAAAGAACATCTTTAGAAGAGGTTCTAATTTCAGACATAATAAAGTCAGAGGGAGGAGGAGATGGAGGAACAGCATCGGAATCGTCCAGAGTTTAATTGGAGACGAAAGTTTGAGCGAATAGTTCAGCTTTGTCAGAAGAGACTGCAACTGAGCTGTCGAAGTGGGGAAGAGGAGGGAAAGAAGAGGAAGTAAAGTTGTTGAAGAGTTTCATAGCTAGATGCCAAAAAGAGCGAGAAGAATTAGAATTAGATAGGTTTCCACATTTTTGTCGGATGAAGGAATTTTTGGCGAGTCGAAGAACAGACAGATGTTGCACAATTCCGGGCCGAAATATAAGGTAAATGAGAGTCGGGAGTTGGATGGCGCCGGTACCTTCTGAAAGACTCCTCTCTGTTGCGGATAGCATTAGAACAAGTAAAGTTAAACCAAGGATTTTTTGCATTAGTAGTAAGAATAGAATATGGAATGTACGCCTCCATGCCCGAGAGAATCACCTCCGTGATGCGCTCAGCACACTTGGAAGGGTCCCGGCCACGGAAGCAGTAATTATTCCATGGGAAATCAGAGAAGTACTACCTAAGGGCATCCCAATCAGCGGCGCCAATGTATCAATGTACCAAATGTAGCAATGTACCAAATCCTCTTGGGAGGATCCAAAGGCTGAATTGGAGAGATAGGATAAGAAACAGATATAAGATTGTTGTCAGAGGAGCCCAACAGAGAAAAAAGTTTCACGGAGTAAGAAGGATGAAAGGTAAGAAATAAATCCAGAATGATGGGGCTACCTCCAAGGCGATCGTGGATACGAGAAGGGTGCTGTACAATCTGCTCAAGGTCATTTAGGATAGAAAAGTTGTAAACTGGCTCAGCAGGGATGTCAGTGAAATGAGAGGAAAGCCAAAGGTGGTGGTGAACATTGACTCTCCTAAAATGAAGATTTCAGCAAAGGGAGAGCGAGAAAGAATGTATTCCACTTTGGAAGTGAGGTAGTCAAAGAATTTTGGATAGTCAATAGAATTAGGAGAAAGATAAACAGCGCAGATGTATTTAATTTGAAACTAGCATGTAAGCCGTAGCCAGAGGGTATAGAATTCGGAAGATTCGAGTTTGGGAATACGAGAACAAGTTAGGTCATTGCGTACATATACGCAACATCCACCTTTGGAGTGAAATTTAGTATAGAGAAAGTAAGAGGGTACAGAAAAAGGGTTGCTGTCAATTGTCCCAGACACCTGAGTTTCAGTGAGGAAAAGAAGAAATTTAGAGGAAAGATTGAAAATTTTAGAAAAGGCCACGAATGTTGCAGAAGGTTAAGAAAAGTGAATGAGACAGAGGCTCAAAACATCTCGAATGGGCGGTAGCAGATCGAGACCCGCTGCCCGTGTCTGCGTTCTCGGTATCGGTTCTGCGTTCTCGGTATCCCCTCCCCAGGGGGCACTCCGTGGATCTTTTTTATTTTTTAAATTTTGGAAGCATTATGTAGTGCAGTGGTTCTTAACCTTTTTACTACCATGCCCCCTCTAGGAATTGGTCCTTCCCTCCACGCCCCCCTTCAATCAAAATAACATTCTCAATAACTTCTCAATATTAGCCCATGCTCTCGTTAAGAGAATAACAAATACAATTAGAGAAATTCCTGTTTCTAGGGGGGCGCGCCCCCCAGGTTAAGAACCACTGATGTAGTGTGTAAGAGGCATTAGGCCTGTTCAAACATCAACTTTTTCTTATTTTCATAGGTTTCTGTACATTTTCCCATGCTTTTTGACCTGAAAAAGCCGAAAATCACACCTATTTTGACTAGGATGTTGGGAAGCATTGCCGCATGGAGCTTTAAATTTTCTGCCTTGAAATCGGCCAAAGCCCCAATTCCGGGGTCCCTTGAATTATGTTTTGCACTTTAACTTTTGATCTAAACAAGATAGAGCAACAAATTAGGTATCAAATGAAAGAGCATAAAATTAATAAATAATAATAATAATAATATAATAATAATAAATAATAATAATTAATAATAATAATAATAATAATAATAATAATAATTATCTATCATTTTTCAGGAAACAACAGAAACTCAATCAGAATCTAGAAAACCATCTACAAGTTACAACTTCACAATGGCATTAAGCAAGGAGCTGAGGGAGCTCCGTGGGCGCACAGTTGATATCTCAGAACCTCCACGCACTGTCCACAGGCAGGTGTCAACTGGGCCATCTACCAGATCTCTCACTGAAACTTTCCTGGTTGGATACCCTTCAGCTTTTATCAGTGTTCCCAGCTTCCCACCAACAGACAGGCGTTCCAGTATTTCCTTAATCTTCAGAATTTACCGGAAATGCAGGGAGGCCCATGGTTCAAGACTTGCATATGAAACAGTTGAATCTATCATCCCATTCTGGCAGATGGCTAGGATCAAGACAATGACCAAGTACAACGCAATGAGCTCTTCATGAAACTACATGAGAAACATCGTGCTCTGGTGAAAAGCAAAGGAAGAGCAAGTAACCCTGGAGGAAAAAGAGGAGCATTTTGCTGGAATTAGACAGCCTGTTCGATATAGGAGCTCCAGATGCAATCCAGGAAATACAGAACAACAGACTGTTATCCAGAGAGAAGAAGATGAGGATATCAGGTTCTACGAAGACCAAAGACTGAGAGGAAAGGTCATATGTCTGGTCATGACAAGATTTTTGAGAGAGATCCCTGCAGCAAGCAGCGAGGAATGAAAGACTGCAGCATAGACAAGAACAAGGTAAAACTAATTACTTTGAACGTCACAAAAAGTTTTAAGTTTTACTCCATTGCGATATTTAGCATGTACTTAACAATTACTGTCTTAACATGTTGTACTATTTTACAGCTGCAGCAGAACAAGAGGCAGTTCATGTGGATGACATTACCTGGGGTGACTCAACTGACAACGACGCTAACACAGAGGACATGGATTACCATTAGCCTCGTCCTGGATGTTCTCACCATCAAGACACTGTGACTAGTGTGACTTTGACGTTTCCAAGGAAGGTCATGGAATGTGATGTCATCTGCAATACAGCTGATCGTCTTGGTTTATCAGACAATCAAGTTACTGCCATGGTTTCTGCCACCTTGAAAGCTGGAGGGGCTGATCTGGATAACTTCGTCATCTCAACCTCAACAACACGTCGCAACAGAATGCTGTCCAGGTATAATATCAGCCAGAGTCACATGTCCAAGTTTTGTGAAAACCCCCCACAATACGTTGCCTTACACTGGGATGGAAAGTTGCTCAAAGATGTCTTGGGCAGTGAACCTGGAAGTACCTCAGAGACTTTAGCTGTGCTAGTGTCTGGTCCACCTTCATACACTGAAGGAAAGTTATTGGGAGTACCTGTCATCGACAATTCTTCTGGCACAGCTCAGGCTGAGCCTTCAATGGATTTACTGGAGACATGGGAACTTACGGATAATGTTACTGCCCTTGTTTTTGACACTACATCCAGTAACAGTGGAGTTCACAGAGGAGCTGCCAAACTGCTAGGAAAATGCTGAACAAAAAGGTGTTTTATCTGGCCTGTCGACATCACATCCTGGAAATCCTAGTAGGAGCAGTTTGGGAGAGCTGTTTGGGAAGTGAAGGGGCCAGATAATCCCTGGTTTGAGCATCTGAAGGATGTTTGGACGGACTTGTCCAAGGAAAACCCAAAGATGCTGGCTATCAACAGCAAATGGCTGAAGGAAAAGAAGAAGAACAGTGAAGAAATACTCCAAGACATTCTAACAGCAGAAAGGCTTCAAGAGCCGACTACAGGGAAATGGCTGAACTGACAGTCATTGTTCTTGGAGGAACGCCTCCTCGAGGTATTCACTGGAGTCGACCAGGCGCCATTCATCAGGCCAGATGGATGGCCAGAAACCTGTACTCCATGAAAATGCTGATGTATCAAAGCTGGAAAGACTCAACACCTTCCTTGCGCTGTTCTACACTCCTGTATGGATGATGTCAATGTCTGCTGCAGATGCTCCCGTGAATGATCTAAGTCTAATCCAGGACATGTTGAATTACAAGAAAACTGACCCAGAGCTTGCTGATGCAGTACTTAATAAGATGGAAAACCACAAATGGTACCTGACGCAGGAAGTCGTGCCATTTGCCCTGTTCAGCAGTAGATTGAGTGACACATTGAAGCACGACATTGCTGCCCAGTTACATGCCACTGAGAAGCCAGACAGCTTCAGAACAGGAAAGCCTCTATTCCAGAGAGTCACAGCTAAGACCACCCTGGTTGATCTCATTGGCCCAGAATCACATTTCCTGCTGGACACACTGAACATTGGATCCGAGTGGTTCTGGAACCTGTCACGTCTTGGCCACAGAATGAGGACTACAGAAAAGCGTTGGACTATGTTAAGAATCTGAAAGCGGTGAATGACATTGCTGAACGTGGTGTCAGATGATGAGCGACTTTGCAAATGTCATAACAACAGATGCCAAGCAAAGGGACTATCTCCTTCAAGCTGTGGAGTTCAACAGACGCCGCTTTGACAGCTTCAAGAAACAAACTCTCAACAACTGACTGTGTAAATGTCATTATGAAATTAATCATCATGTAATGCTTTCACTTCTTGATCGATTAGACTTGTGACAAAATGTTAATCTCAAATTTGTGTCATGAATAAGGCGCCTTGTCTGCCTTGAGTGTGAGAAAACGAATTTTGTGATATTTCTGAAATCTTTGTATGTACCAATGTCCATTTCTTGTTCGAAGACTATCATAATTGTATAAGTTAGAAAGAGGATTAAAAACACTTTAATTTGGTGCCTATTTTGTTGCTCTCTTGTTTAGATAAAAGTTATAGTGCAAAACATGATTCAAGGGACCCCGGAACTGGTGCTTTTGACCGATTTCAAGGCAGAAAACGTAAAGCTCCATGCGACAATGCTTCCCAACAACCTAGGTCAAAATGGTTGTGATTTTCGGCCTTTTCAGGTCAAAAAGCATGGGAAAAAGTACAGAAACCTATGAAAATAAGAAAAAGTTGATTTTTGAACAGGGCTAAAGTAGGGCGGAGTGAAAAAACTAATTTTTCGAATTTTCAAATTGGCTAGTGTGGAAAATGTGTGGAGTAGTGAGGAAATAAGCTGGTATAAATTTAAAATCATAACATTAATATCTTCAGGTGCCACAATGACCTTCATATTGAAAAAAATTGAAAAAAGCAGATTTTAACCAATAATTACAGAAGAGTCCACGATGCACAATAGACAAGAATTTATTCACACTTGTAAAAAATAGCTCAGTCAACCTTTAAAAAAAGTTTCTATTCTCTAAAACAGTTTTCTAAGTCAGCTCACTCAGCTGTCACGTGAGTACCTCGGTTCAGTGTAGCTGTCGCTCTCGTAGCAGGTGGGTGTTCTGTGTTGGCGTTACTCAGATAGTCTAAACTATATTTCTTATATATTTTTCATTTCTGTATTGTGTTGCCCTAAGTTTGCCATGTACTATTAACTGAAATTAACGTATAATTGATATTAGCTCTTTCTTTTTCAGATTTGTATACTTTCAAAATGTCTCGAGTTTGTGCAAAATCAACCAGGGCCTCAACTGAGTGCCCCATGTTTGGTATGGGGGAAGATTTGTGGCACAGGAATCTTCCTACATACGAAGGAGTTTTTAAATATTACTTGTTTGTAAGAAACGATTTGAAACAGAATACTAATAAAGATCCTTCAATATCTCAAATATTAGAACAAGTTGTTGATAAATTGAAAACAATTTGGGAAAGTGCTTCCGTCCCAATTCTGTCAGACAGGCGAATTGAAACAATGTTCAGAAGCTACCACGAAAAGTATCGTGTCATTATGAAGCCATACCAAAGCAGAAAAAATTCTGAAGCTTACAAAGCAAAGATTGATATTTTCAAAAAAGAAGCACACACGAAACTTTTTGACATTGCAGCGTGCAAGTGCAAAGTATTAACACAATGTTCTTGTCCCAAAGAAAAACGGTTCCAAAGGAAGAAGTGACGTTCCTCTTAGATCAAAGGAGTGAAAGAAAACTGTTTATTGATAGAGTGATATTACACTCTCAAAGAAAAAGCATCTACGTTGCTAAGAAAGCAAAAAGAAGCTGTGAGGCTCACCAAAGAATCTTCACAGGAGAAATTGCAGGATACAAATGTTGAATTATCATCATCGACATCAAACAGTGAAAGTGAATCTGGCGAAATATCAGACGATACATTTCCAGAGCCAGTTAGCTCGAAGAGAAAGCTCGAACAACCTGAAGAACAATTATTCAAGAAAAGGAAAACTACAAATCTACCTTCAGTGGCTACAGTTTCAGATCGAGCTGCAACATTCATTTTTAGTGCAGTATTGCAAGATATTGGAGAAGTTTCTATTGACAATACATCTGAAGTAGTGGATAGGAGTAAAATCAGAAGAGAAAGACAAAAGAAGAGATCAGAAATTATGAAAGATCAAAATCAGGTCCCAATCAGAGGAATTTATTTTGATGGTCGAAAAGATTCTACACTCTTCCAAGAAAAAAAGAGTCCAAAGTATATCAGAAGAAGGTAACAGAAGAACATATCACTTTAGTGAGAGAACCTGGTTCAGATTATTTGGGCCATTATTCTGTGAATTCTGGATCAGCTGAAGAAATATGTAAAGGAATGTTTGAGTATATTGGAAATAATGACATGAACCTGGAAAACCTTGTGCCATTGGATGCGATGGTGCAGCAGTCAACACTGGAGAAAAGGGAGGCGTTATAAGCTTATAGAATTGAAGCTGAGAAGCCAGTTCAACATTTAGTGTGCCAGCTCCATGCCAATGAATTGCCATTACGCCATTTAGTTGCAAAGCTGGATGGAAAAACATCTGGCCCCCGCGGATTCACCGGTCCTATTGGCAGGGAATTAGAGAACTGTGAGAGTCTTCCTATTGTCGAGTTTGAAAGGATTGATGCTGAGGAACCAACTGTAGACTGTAAAGATCTTAGCACCGACCAAAAATATCTAATTGATATTCATCAGGCCATAACAAAGGGATATTGCTCTCCAGATCTTGCTCATCGTAGTCCAGGCAAAATGGCACATTCACGATGGCTGACTACAGCAAATCGTTTGCTTCGTCTATACGTTTCAACTGTAAGTCCATCTGAGAACCTCATGAACATTGCTTCTTTTATAATGAAGGTCTATATCCCAATGTGGTTTTCTATTAAGCAAAGTACGTCTTTTGTCAATGGCTCAAAACATGTTTTCAAACTATTGAACTAACAAGAACACTGAATGACGAAGTAAAGGATATTGTAAACCCTGTCATACAAAGAAATGCATTTTTGCAAATCCAGAAAATATTCTAGCATCAATGATTCATGATGACCGCAGCGCCATAAGAGAATTAGCGTGGAGGCGAATAAAGAAAGCAAGGCAAACAAACAAGGAAAAAGTTGTGAGGCGTTTCACAGTACCTGTTATTCAATTTGAAGCTACTGATTATACTGATTTAATTAATTGGCAAAAATGCATTGTCACTGAACCACCTGTGACAAGACACCTGACAGAAAATGAGATTGAAGAATTCATAGAAAACAAGAGTACCCCTCCATTCGAGAAATTCCCTTGTCATACACAAGTAGTAGAAAGAATGGTAAAATTAGTGACTGAAGCATCATCAAAAGTATTTGGATTGAACGCGCGAGATGGCTTCATAAGATCAACACTTCAGTCACGTAAAAAAATGCCATCATTCGAAAGTAAAGCTGAATATAAAGTTTAAATAAAACGTTAATAGAAAAAAACATGCGCAAGGATGGGTGGTTGGGAGGGCATGGGTGGAGCTCGACACGCAGCCACCTCCTCGTGGTGAGTTCTGGATTATTTAGATCATTAATCAAAAGAACATTGATCTAAATAAACTAAGAGCTGCGTAATTTAGTAACTATTTTGGTAATTGGAACACTTAATATATAATAATAACAAGTAAGTTTCAGTTATTGTACTAATGCAGAATATAAGAAAATCATTATATTTCACTTTTTTCGACGGCTTTGTGGCACCTGAAGATATAATTTCGCAGGACTAATATTTATGCAAAGTCATTATCTATAGCACCCACATATTTTCCGCACTAGCCATATTTGAATTTCGAAAAAAAGTTTAAAAACCTCATTTTCGATCCGCCCTACTAAAGAGGCATGTATACGAGGTGTGTTCAAAAAGTTCTTGAACTGGTTATGCTGAGCGCGCATCACATGACGCGCATGCGCGTCATGTGATGCATATTGTAGTGTGACTCAGTATGTGTCCAAAGACGGTTCCCGCTTGTTGATATCATATTCTGTTCTCTCGATATTTACTATTTTATGAAGTAATTTTGTGTGTTTTGTCGCATTTTCTGCATTTGAATAATGGCTACTGTTGAAGAACAACGTGTGTGCATAAAATTGTGCGTTAAGCTGGGCAAGACTGCTTCTGAAACCCATGCCATGATGAAAACAGCATTTGTCAATGACGCCTTAAGTCGGACAACACGTTTTAGTGGCACAAGCGCTTTAAGGAAGGCTGAATGTCGACGGAGGACGATGCAAGGGTGGGACGACCTTCCACTTCAACAACTGATGACACTGTTGCTTGTGTTCGTGAAATCCCATTATTCAAATGCACAAAATGCGACAAAACACACAAAATGACTTCACAAAACAGTAAATATCTAAATATCGAGAAAACAAAATATGATATCAACAAGCGGTAACCGTCTTTGGACACAAACTGAGTCAACCTACAACATGCTTCACATGACGCGCATGCGCGTCATGTGATGCGCGCGCAGCATAACCAGTTCGGGAACTTTTCGAACGCACCTCGTATGTAGTGAGGAATAGAGAGAGAAGTGTGTTTGAGAGCATGCTAGACTGCTCACAGTGGAGATGAGACATGGAAAAAGATTAGCTAAGGAGGACATTGACAGGAGAAACAGGAGTTCGAGCACTCCCTATCTTCTGTCTAACATCCCCCCCCCGGAGTATTTCCCTGGTCGATTGGTGTCTACAATCTCCTCCTTTACTAATATTGTTTTTTTCCCGCACTTTTATTTTTTGTTTTTTGACAGAAAATTTTCTGGGGAATGGTTCCGGATGTTAATTATTTCGTGAAAATTAATGAACTGATAAACCTTCAACTTTGAATTTCAAAACTATTACTATTTTTAACGCTATATTCCAGTAAATAGATAATTGTTATATACTTTGGGGGTTCTGGGAAGTTGTAGAATCTGAGTTATATGACTTGAAGTTAATTTATTTCATGAAAATTACCTCTCTCTCTCTCTCTCTCTCATATATATACACAATACAGCCAAGTGATTTTTGAGGTGGAAACCTAAGTCAATTAAGGAACAACAAGACTCGTCCATATACAAACATTTAATATTTAAAGCTATATATATATATATATCGTAAAGAACGACGCTTGTATAGGAGATATTCCGCGCAAGACGAGAGAGAGAAAACGGAACAAATGAAGTAACCACCTGGGAATCGAACCCGGGATCTTCCGATTGCCGGTCAGACGCGATACCATTACACCATGGACTTCACTCTTCCAAATGCCGTAATTCTTCTACATACTCGCAGAAACCAATGCCCCAAGGGGGCACCTCCCGCATGCCGTAACATTATATACATTCAACTGCAAAGAACACGCAGTATAAATAACGTAAAGAACGACGCTTGTATAGGAGATATTCCGCGCAAGACGAGAGAGAGAAAACGGAACAAATGAAAAAATGAAGTAACCACCTGGGAATCGAACCCCTTGGGGCATTGGTTTCTGCGAGTATGTAGAAGAATTACGGCATTTGGAAGAGTGAAGTCCATGGTGTAATGGTATCGCGTCTGACCGGCAATCGGAAGATCCCGGGTTCGATTCCCAGGTGGTTATTTCATTTTTTCATTTGTTCCGTTTTCTCTCTCTCGTCTTGCGCGGAATATCTCCTATACAAGCGTCGTTCTTTACGTTATTTATACTGCGTGTTCTTTGCAGTTGAATGTGTATATATATATATATATATATATATACAGGGTGGGCCGTAAGTTTCCATACATAGGAAAAATAAACATTTTTTTATGGACAACCATTTTTATTTATATAATATGCTCTACATGGTTGCCATTGTTTTGAAAACACATTTCAATACGTGTTCCCCACTGTTGATGAACACGCATTAGCACAGTTGACGTTATGCTTGTAATGGCGTTGGTGATACGTTCCTTTAGATGATTTATGTCTCGTATCTTTTCCTGATACACCATGGCCTTCAAGTGCCCCCAAAGATAGAAATCAAAGGGGGTGAGATCTGGGGATCTGGGAGGCCACTCCACAGGACCACGCCGACCAATCCAAGCATCCGGAAACTGCTGATCCAAATACCGACGCACGTGAAGACCATAATTTAAATTTTCCTATGTATGGAAACTTACGGCCCACCCTGTATATATATATATATAATATATATATATATATATATATATATATATATATATATATTGGGGCCTACGGATCACCAATTTATGGTGGCCAAGAAAGTAGGCTTACTATAATTTATGAATTTAATTGAAATGAATACTAAGGGGTCACCAGTTTGGGATACGGCCCAAACAAACAATATTTAATAAGGAGAAAAAAATTACTTTGTTGTTTTGTGTTTCATTAGAAAAATAAATGAATTATTTCTTCACAGTGATTACCAATTCTATAACGGTATTTGACTATATTACAAAAGACTGATTATTAACAATAAGAAATGGTTTCACAATATAAGCGTTAAACGCTGCGTTAATGACTAGCAACAATATAATTAAGGTAATGAGATATTCACTACTGTACACTACAATAATGAGTAAGAAAACAACAACCAGGTAATAAGGTACGATACTGGATTCACAGTAATAAGTAATTATACAAATAAGTCAATTATATGAAAGAACAAAATAACAAAGTAATACAAAATTACGGCATTGGTACAACACTTGAATAGGTCTACTGCAGTTTTAACGGGAGTTAGTTTGAACGGTATTGAGGACACTTTTTAGGGCCTACGCGATTAGGCAGAGTTTGTAGACTTTTCAGCTTTGAATCCTGAATAGTCTAGCACGACGTAACAAAACACTGTAGGCCGAGTGAGGGCCTACAAGAGGATTACAGACCTGCGATTTCGACAGAGATAACTTGAAGGCTGAAGAAGCCTACGTGAAGGTCTACCGTCCTGCGTTTCGACGTGGATAACTCTGAAGACTGACGAAGGCCTACGTGAAGGTTCACTGTACTGCGTTTCGACGGAGATGGTCTGAGGACGAATACAGTAGACCTACCGGCAGGAGGATGTGTTGAGGGCCCGTTGATAGACTTGTTTAAAGGGCGCCGACCGAATTGTGGTGAAGGATGAGTGAAGCAGGGGCCAGAAAGATAACGCCAGTAGAGTGATGTTTGCTGCCGGCGGGATGAAATTTAGCTCACCTCAAGTGGTGATTCACTTCGTGTATTGGTGAACTGTTGCTTGAAGGACTGAAGCAGGTGAGATCGAACGGCGCTACGTGAAAGTGGAGATTCACGATAAGGAGCAACGAGCAGAGTGAGAGCGATTTTTAGTGAACTCGGGCTTATATAGGATCGGAAGACGCATAGTTTTTCGCGGGTCTTTTTCGGAAAACCCCCCAGCACAATTTGCTTCTCTCTCCTTGAACCCACGTGTGTTTTTCGGTCTTTGGTGGTTCACCGACCGATGTTTGCGAACAACGGCGAAGAAAGGAATTTCCGGTCGGTCTCTACAAGTAGTCCCCTCTCAGAGACTGCACAGGAGCGATAATAAGGAGAATTACCATTTCGGAGCGAAACTGACGCGGCCACTCCGAGTTCGGACGCCAGGCTTGACATTTGGCGGGATGACTGTCACAGGAGGGGGCGAAGGGTCCTCATGGACTGTGTTTGGGCTGCTGTAGTGGGTTGTGGGGGAACTACCGGAGAAATGGGGTCGTCCTCGAGGTACGCCGGCTTCAGGCGATCGATCGACACTACGTCTTTGCGTTCAGCGCGAACGAGGGTGAAAGGCTTGTTACTCCTCTGCAGTACTGGGAAAGGCACGTCATATGGGTATTGCAAAGGGGGGTGAATGGTGTTGTTTCTGACGAAGACGTGGGTGCAGGAGGACAAATCGGCGGGGACGTAAGTCTGACGATTACTGGGATGACGGGGAAAACCGGGCGAAATTGGCGCATGGTTGTCTGTAAAGTGTTGACATAAGTGTTTCCATCCACAGAAGTGTGTGCTCCTGACGAACTAAAAAATTCGCCGGGTAGCCGCAAGGGAGTACCGTACACCAATTCGGCCGATGTGCACTGTAGGTCGGCCTTGAAAGCTGCCCGTATTCCAAGAAGGACAAGGGGAAGGGCGTCGGTCCAACGTGGGCCGGCAGTGGCCATCCTTAGGGACGCCTTCAGGTGGCGGTGAAACCGTTCGACGAGGCCGTTGGCCATGGGCCTATATGCAGTTGCTATGCTATATGAAGTGCGAACGCCGGGGTGGGAAGGGAATGAAGTCTATTGAAAATACTGCGTCGGAATTCTTCGCGGACGTAAGGATGAAACGATCCCGTAAAGCGTCGACCGTGAGGGTCATCGTCGAAGAAGGCAGAGAGACATCTTCCAGTTGTAATGACTTGGGTGAACTACGGAGCTGTTGCAGTTCATCATCATGCGTTGGGCCTCTGCTATAGTTTCGTAACTGATGACGTCATCGCTGGCCGGAAAAAGGGACGCGTTAATCATTAATCGTGACGAAGCGTCAGCAGCGGTATTTTTGTGGCCTTTTATATACCGTAGGTCACTGGTGAATTGCGAGATGTAGTCCAAATGCCTCATTTCTTTGGGGGAATAACGGGCGGAGTGGGAGGTAATTGCGAAGGTGAGGGTGCGGTGATCGGTGAATATGATGAATTCCCTCCCTTCGAGGTAGTGCCGAAAATGTTGGGTCGCCACGTAAACCGCAAGCAATTCACGACCAAAAGTGCTATTTTATTTATACCTTTCTTTTTCGTCTATTTCCTTTCTGCTTTTCAAATTTCGTCTGTGAAATCTGATCCTTCTCGTTTATGAACCTTTTCCTCTTGTATAGGCCTTTTTGAAAAATTTCACAGAAGCTGTTATTCCGTTTGAATCACTTTCAATTTTTGCTATTTTTCTTTGTGCACGCTGTTTAGCACCTGTCTTTACTTAATAATTTAATTTTTTGTATTCACTGATACTTAATACACACACACACACACACACACACACACACACACACCAAACTATATATGTGTGTGTGTGTGTCATGTGACGGAGGGAACCTACCGCTTTACGTGTGATCCGAACCACATCATCTGAACGTAGAGGAGTCAAAATTTTGCTTTTTCAGTTTTTTCAATTTCATTCACAGTCTTAATAGTCAAATTCAGCTAATCACAACGTGTGGCAAATTTATTTTCTGGTACATTATGACGCGGTCAATGACATAAAAGTCTCTTGAGGATTCTATTAAGTTAGTTACTTTAGTTTTGTTCAGGTTAGTTTAGAAGCGGTTAGATGAGGTTAAGTTAGAGTTAAATTAGACTAAGTCAAATTAGGTTAACAAGCTTATCGATGACATTTCCCCTCGATACAGTGACTGAAGGTTCAACTGATGCATGGAATAGAATGAGAAAGACCATTTTATTTCTTTTTCATTTAATTATTCGTGGAAACATCGTATACAAGCGAGAATGAGAGCGAACTTTGTCGCCATAGAAACTGATCTTACTTCTCGAAATTCTTCGTTTGCTAACCCAGACTTTCAAAGTGAATGCATTTTATCGGAAATTCCGATCAAGAGGTTCTCTGTCGTTATGCATTTTGGACGGAATTTATTTGGCTCGAAATTAAATTAATTTTATCTTCGCGTGCGAAATCTCATTAAGGGGATTTATTTTCTTGTATTTTCATTTCAATAGAAAAAAAAATTCATTTCGATAAAAAAAAATTATTTTTATAAATTCGAAAGACATGTGTCAACATTATGTAATACTGAAATAAAACACCGAAATTGGTAAGTATTAAATAAAGTTAAGAATTAATTCAAAATTATAATTTCTTTGAATTTTTATAATTAATTAATCGAAGCGCCGTTTAATGAAATGTCTATTACGATATTCGTGAATATATATATATATATATATATATATATATAGGTAGGTACCGGGTGATTACAAATGATCTTTCCGACTTTAAACATTTATTATGAAAAAACTAACAAAACTATAGCGAAAAGCAAGATATACAAATAAAGAAGAGCTCAAAAGTTTTATTTACAAGTCATTGAAGTTCAATATGAGCTCCTTTTGTGGCTCTGCAGACATCAAAGCGTTATTCTGTTTCCCTCCATACATTCATTTTGTAGCATATTATACTGAACTTTTCTAACAGCCTCACGTATCCTTTCCTTCAAATGTTCCAAAGTTGTTGCCGTTGGTGAAACAAAAACTTCATTTTTGACATAGTCCCAGAGGAAAAAGTAAATTGGGGTTAGATCGGACGGACGAGCTGGCCAAGGAATGGGCCCCCCACCCGATCCAGCGATCAGGCAATTGCTCATTTAGGAATGCTGTAACCTCATTGTGGAAATGGGGTGGCGCACCATCCTGCTGAAACCACACATCAGCTTTGTCCTCTAGCGGCTGGGGCATCAGCCACAGCTGTAGCATATCGCGGTAAATTATACCGTTAATTGTTTGTCCAGCAAAGAATAATGGACCGTACACTTTCTCAGCGGTAAGAGCACAAAACACATTAACTTTAGAGATATCTCTGACGTGTTCAATATTACAAATAAAAATTCCCTGAAATATTCTTTATTTATATATCTTACTTTTCGCTGTAGTTTTGTTAGTTTTTTTTTATAAAAACTGTTTAAAGTCGGGAAGATCATTTGTAATCATCCAGTATATATTTCTGTATGGCAATGTTAAATAAAATAATCAATTATCGTTCTATACTTACCACCATTTTTCTCTTTGTAAGTATTATTTTCGCCTTCAGAGGTTCCACGATAGCCAGATATCTCTCACAACTCACAACAACCAAGATTAATACCGACGCAGTGTACGACATCGTGTTGACGAAGTGATACATTCTGCACAGGAATTCTCCCAAGTACCAACTGCGTAAGAAAAATGGGTCTGTTAGTATTTTCTTATTATGTAACACGATGCTTCAGCTCTTTTATTAGCGTATTGTACGTTGTCTGAAAATAGGAATATAGCAGGCGTTCCTAAAAAATGTCCCTATTTCTTAATAAATATTGTAAGCTTTTATTAAAAAATGAATCTAGACAAAGTCAAACGCAATACGTACATAAAACAGGAGTTTATTAATCTTAATTAAATAACATCTTCAGTGTAACTGCCATTTTTTTCTAACACAATATTCAACATTACACAAATGTTTGACATAATGTTTGGAAATAGCTCATCTGGGATGTTGTTGATTACACCCTAGACTTGTGTTTCCTCCCTAAGGCAGCACAAATTTACCTGCATCAATGACAGTCACATTGGCACTACCTTAGGCTTGCTCTACAGAAACTGTACCCGGAGGCGGAGTAAGCCACCTCGGGGCCCCGGGGCAATGAAGAACATGGGGGCCATTTTCTATAGCTTTTTATTAACAATACATGTACATGTACAGTACATAGTACATTTACACGAATTATATGTACGGTGCTCAGGCTAATTGAGAAACAAACTTAAAAGAACCTTAACACAGTGTATTTTGCCGTTTGCCAAAACCAAACAGTATTAAAGCAAACTTTACTTTTGGGCCTATAAAACATAAAATAAAACAGGGAATTTGTCAGTTTGTGTACTCTGTCATATTTAATCAAAGAAGTTTGCGAAATCTCGAATTATATCATCGAAACTCAGTTGATTGGAGGGCTCCTGAAGCATGGGAGCCTGAGGTTTCAGCCTCAATAGCATCAGTGATAATCCGCCACTGAGACTGTACCAAAACTCACAAGTACCCGCAACCGCAAACCGTCCGTATACAGGACTGTATTTTGTTGAGAATAACATTTTATATATATATATATATATATATATATATATATATATATATATATATATATATCTGTAGACTCAACACGGGAAAAATTGTAGTTGTAAACTCAAACTGAATAGAATTTAAAGAAGAATACGTCTTACGGTAGAATAACCTCGAAAAAGAAAAAAATGAATAAAATTCTGAAAAAATTTTAATACTTTACCTTTTCCCTGTTTTGAAGTCATGATTTTAATATTTCTTCAGCGTGCCTCTCTATTATCCAGTTTAGTCTCTCCGTCCTCACTCCTGGTACTATCTTAAACATTAATATTTTCCTTACTATCATTACAACCATTATTAATTGTTATTATTATTATTACTATTATTAATATTAATGCAGTTATAATTCTTTTTATTATTAATTCTAGACAGAATATACCCTTCTTGTTTTCACTCAAGTTCGCTTTCAAACGTTTGATTTTTATTTTCTTTCGACTGTTTTAATTTTGCCTATTTTCTTTATCTGAAACCTTATTGTCCCATTACCTATTCACCGACTGTAGTTCGTGATTTTCCACGCTCGTATTTCCCTTCACGCTTGCACTTTCGTATCTCATTATAGGACTGTTTGATGTGCCCGAAACTGTATTTTATATATGAGAGGTCGCGCGTCTTACGGTACCTAAGCGCAACCACAGGCGAAAACGTGTTTTTGATGGATATCACTATTTTCACCCTTCCTCTATCGCGTGGTTTGGTTTATAATGACCTTACGACACTAGAAGTATGGTTGAAAACTTTATGAAGCGAACTACTTTTTTCACCTCATTCTGTGCCAGAAATCGCACCCAAAGTTCAGCATAAGAAAATAAAAAAATTAAAATATATATAAAATATAAAATATGAAAATCTATTCCAAAAACTCATCAACATCTTCATTAGCATACTTAGAACTCTAATTTAGCCAAAAATGAACGTTCTAGCTCAATAACAGAGATACTATTGCCAGAATATTGCTGAACTTTGGAGGCGATTTGTGGCGAATTTTAATTTTGGCGCTTAGGTACCGTAAGACGCGGGACCCCTCATATGTGTAAGTAATTGAGTGACTGTGGAAAGATCTTATTGACCTTTGTAGACTCTCTTAATTAGTGGGCGTGGCCATTTGGCTGTGGTTGGTCGGTTAACCATATACTGTAATTATGAAGACGAAACTGTAATCATCAACCACACGCCAAACTGGCCACCCATTCTTCCAGATGTCTTCAACGGGGTTACTTGGATCAAGTCGTTGGGCAACTATTAGTCAACGCATAAGCCGACACGTTACACGGAACGTCAGTGAAGCTATCGGAGCATACTCCTTACACTTCGGAAAATCCACTTGCCTTAATCTTCAGTTATTTAATTTTCTTTTATAACTTTGTAAATAAATATATATATATATATATATATATATATATATATATATATATATATATATACACACACACATTGTTTAAGCTTTCTCTTCAACCTGCACCTATCAAAGGAAACCTTTACATCTGGCGCTGCGGAGAGGATAGGTGCTAGGTTTACTGTCACGTTTAAACTAGCTTTAATTTAGTCTTCCTCCGGATCCAAAGTTGTGGCTTGGAGTCTTCTTCCCCGTCAACAAGGACAAATCTAGGAACCCGGTTACAGGCAGTGCTAAGACGACTGTTTGTAAGTAAAATATCGGCTTGCCTTACCTCAACCCACATTGTAACGGTTCACTGTGAATAAGTATATTTTCCACTAATTTGTTGTTGAATTTAAAGCTTGGAAGGGTAGTGTATACGCGTCACTTAGGACGCATATACTACGGGTGTGTTTATTACCAGTGTGCTTTAGTGAGTATCACACTCGATCAGTTAGGAATCGTGGTAGCGGTTTGTTCCCCCACGTGACTGAGGTAGTAACACTATTGGTGGCAAACTAGTGTAGCGTAACTAAAGGTGCCTACACTGACTTCTGCTTAGAATTAAATAAAAGTAAGGATTGTACGCTTCTATCAGCGATAGGACTGCCGAATATATAAATCCATAGGGTTTATATAATTTAAGTTTATTTTTTTTAGAAATTTTTTAGTAAGTAACCAATTATGTCTAAAGAACTGAGTTTAGTAGAGTTAAAAGAATTTGGTGAAGGACCAGGGTTATCAGGTTCCGATTTAACAGCCTTCATTAAAGAACAACAGGAACGCGGAAGAAGCGAGAGAGAAGCAGAAAGAGAAGCGAAACGATTGGAACAGAAAGAGAAGCGAAACGTTTGGAAGCAGAAAGAGAAGCAAAATGTTTGGAAACGGAAAAAGAAATAAAACTTGCCGAAATAGAAGCGGAAAGGGAAATCAAACTCGCCGAACTCACTAAGGAAAATACAGGTGATAATACTTCTTATTCTATTCTTGTGCACCTAAACTTAAACTACCACCAATCGAAGACGGAGATGATTTAACTGCTTACCTAATTAGATTTGAACGCACTGTCCGGTTGGCCTATTGAACTTTTTCCTGTACAGCTTGGGTCTCTTTAAGTAGGCTTTAACTATCTTTACATATTTTCCTATGGAAGTAACAAACGACTACAATTTGTTAAAACCAGCAGTGTTAGCTGCATTCAAAAGAACCTCAGAATATTATAGAAAGTTGTTTAGGTCAAAGAGAATCTCCCCCGATGAGATCTTTGCACAGTTTGTGAGTAGCTTAAGCCAAATTTTTGACTACTGGGTTAAAAGCGAAAATATTGGAACAGATTTAACAGATTTTAAGAATTTAAGAGATTTTGTTATTAGAGACGAATTTATGCATACATGTCCGAATGAGATCAGACTTTTTATTAAAGAGAGAAATATAAAGTCAGTAGTATGCCCGCAAAATGTATGAGTGCAATTGCATTGCAATGTTGCAAGAGTGCCACACCCCCCCACACCCCTTTGTTGCACGAGTGCCACACACCCCTAATTATGATGATGATAATAATAATAACAACTGATCGCTACAGGAACGTGTATATCACGACATTTGCAATGTCGCTGCGGTTTATCTTTATAAATGTTATCTTTTATAACGAAAAACGGATTACAATTAAGGTTAGTTTAGGTTAGACAATGTTTGGTTAAATTTATTGGCTTTTTTAAATGTCGCGATATAGAACTGAATGCGAAAATGCGTGAAGATGTCGCGGTTTTGTAGAGTAGCCAAATACGTGTTTGTGTGCGCACGCGCGCGTTAAATAAGGCTAAGAAATTATAGGCACAAATGTTTGCGGCAAAAGTCTTTCTCTGGGGAACATTACTTAATTATAAACAAATTAAGTACTGAAAGGAAAAGAAACTAATACGAGATGTTTGTAGTTTGCTCTGAAGCGAGAGAGGACGGTGTGAGTGTTTGTACATCGCTAGAGTATGACATCACAAATGTAAACATAACTTATTATGCGACTTAAAACCACAGTGCAGTACTTTATATTTAATATATATATATATATGTGTGTGTGTGTGTGTGTGTGTGTGCACCAATTGCTCATTCGTTTATTATGTATTTTTTTCTACTGTTGTAAAATGAATTTCCGTACAATAACAGACATCATTTCCAATTTAACTACGTCCTCTTCAAATTTGATTTTTTGCTGTTTTATATATATATATATATATATATATATATATATATATATATATATATATATATATACGTATATATATATATATATATATATAAATAATTTTTTTTCCCTTTCCCCGGGCATTTCAGTTCACACCTGCGCGAACAATGGACGAAGATAGAAAATAAAATTTGGTGCTTGTACTTCTCTTTTTAAGCGTATATATATATATATATATATATATATATATAGTGGTATTTGTCCTTCTAATGATTTCTTCTCTATCTAACTTGAAATTTGTTAACAAAAAAGATTGCTTTTGATAATACTATGTTTCGTATTGAAGTAACGGTGCTTTTCTAATAGTAAAGTTTAAGAAGTTTGTGCGTGAAATTGAAACGCGTTTCCAGGTAATAAAAATATGTAGGTATAATATATATATATATATATATATATATATATATATATATATATATATATATTTATAGTAGAGAATTCTAAGAAATTCAATGTACATGTGATTTAAAATAGAGAAATTAATAATTATTTTTCTTCTTAAATGAACTTGAAATTCACAGAATATTATTTCTAGTTAACTGTGAAAATAAAATTATTTTATATATATATATATATATATATATATATATATATGTGTGTGTGTGTGTGTGTGTATGTGTGTGTGTGTGTGTGTGTGTGTGTGTGTGTGTGTGTGTGCACGAGTTGATCATTCGTTTATTATATGTATATTTTTTCTACAAATATGATTATACGTTTTGTATATTTTCAAAATAATTAATATTTATACAAGCGCAGATGGGGTGAGAAGTTTGGGGGGAATGAGGGAGGGGGAGAAGACCGTGTTTTGACCTGAAATTGTCATTTGTTTCACCTTTCTTCGTAAGGTTCCTTTTCCTTTCGTTTTTTCCCACTGTTATTCGTGATTTAGCGTGAATTGCGATATTAATAATAATAATAAAAATAGTAATTAAGTAATAAGGTGATTTATTTTAGTTGTGTAAAGAGCGTGTATTTAAATTCTAATTATTTATTTAATAAACAGAATTTCTATAAGTCTGACAAAACTATTCAATGTAATTCTTAAAACTTACAATATCCCAGAACAGTGGAACAATATGAAAATAATATCAATTTACAAAATGGATGAATAATATAAGAAATAATTTAATAAATATTGCTATCTGGCAACTCAGTCTTCTAGGCTGATTAATATATGAATTAATTAAATATATAGCAGAAACTGGCAATTCAGCCAACTGGCGGATTAGAGGTCTATAAAGAGCGGGAGGCGGACGACGGAGTCATACAAGCTCGGCTCCCAGCCGACCAAGGATCTCTGGTCCTTTCTCTTTCTGGCCCTTTGGGTGGTGAGGAAACCCTTTCTCTTTCTGGCCCTTTGGGTGGTGAGGAAACCCTTTCCTTCCCATAGAGGCCTCTTAGGTTAGGTATGCCCCTTTGGGGGGAATAGCTTGAGGGAGAACTCCGCCTCCAAGTTGCATGCCCCTTGCAATCCCATTTTGGGGTTGGCAACAAAGATTGGCACTCTCTCTCTCTCTCTCTCTCTCTCTCTCTCTCTCTTGCGGGAGAACTCCGCCTCCAAGTTGCATGCCCCTTGCAATCCCATTTTGGGTTGGCAACAAAGATTGGCACTCACTCTCTCTCTCTCTCTCTCTCTCTCTCTCTCCTTTTTTTTCTTTTTTTGAAACAAGGGGGGTACTCTTGCAACAAAAGGGGGTGGGTGGCGCTCTTGCAACAAAGGGGGTGGGTTGTGGCGCTCTTGCAACATTACGTAATATTATGCGACATTGCAATGCAATTGCACTCATACATTTTGCGGGCATACTACTAAAATCCTTAGCAGATATGGTTGACCTGGCAGACACTTGTGCTTGCGCTCACAACTCCTACCCTAATGAAGGAAAGAAAGAGAAAAGGAAACCCCACCCATCGAAAACCAGGGAAAGAGCGTAGACCAGAGTCGTCAAATTTCACCTAATCGAAAGCCCATCAAGTGTTACGCATGTGGCGATCCTGGACTCATCCAAAGAAAATGTCCTAAAAATCCAGCTACCTTCCCGAAGTCAGACCAGCCAAAACAGAAAACGGAACAGGTAAATATAGCTTATGACAAAAATTCAGAGAAACTTATTTATGCTCCATCTGGTTTAACTGTCAGTGGAACTGTAATGGTACGAGAGTAAACACATTTCTTGAGACACAGGTTGTTCATGTGTAGTGGTAGCAGAGCATCTGTTGCCGGACGTAGACGTTTCTACAGCAAAGAAAGTATAGTTGTAGACTACCTAGGACATAAAGATGATTCCCTGTAGTTAGGTCCTACATACACTGCCCCTATTTCACTGGCTGGATTGACGCAATAAGAGTACCCCTTACGTGTAGTGAAGTCTTAATAGGAAATAGTATTATTGCTAAAAATTTAAACTATTCGGAAATGGAAAACTCTGAAATTAATATAGGTCCTACAACCGAATCAGAGGCTAAATTAAACCCTAAGGTAGTATGTATGGTTAAGACTCGCTCTTCAGAAAGAAAACGCTAGCATTCTTATCCAAAGACAGATAAGAACAGTTGACAATTTCTCCCGACGAATTCAACAAACTTCAGAAATGTGTCCTACATTGGAGGACATAAGGAACAAGGTAGTAAATCAAACCTTAGATAATACCAAAACGGAGTTCAGTTTCGGTATGAAGAAATTAACGGCATAATTTACCGTCATTGCATTAAAGCCCTAAGCAACACGAGGTGGGTCATAAGCTTTGGTTGTTCCCCAGAAATGTAGACAACTTGTCCTGTATTTAGCTCAAGAGTCTCCATTAGCAGGCCATTTTTTCAATCGGAAAACTACCCTTAAAGTATTTGAAAGCTTCTATTGGCCTGGCGCTAATGCAGATATTTATAGATTGTAGATCTTGTGAAATATGTCAAAAGTTTTCACATAAAGGTAGAGTTAAACCATTACCCCTGCAGCAACCCAAGATTTGCACGATTCCATTTTCCAAGGTCGCAGTAGATATAGTAGGCCATATTTCCCCACCATCACCATCGTGGATTTTGCAACTAGATTCCCAGAAGCAGTACCACTTAAGAATATAATTCGATCTCAGTTGCTGAAGCCCTAATTACAGTGTTCTCGCGCGTTGGTATACAACACGAAATTTTGAGCGATAGAGGTAGGCAATTCGTTTCAGAATTGATGGAGAAGTCCATAGACTTTTAACCATAAAGCCTTTATTTACCACACCGTATCACCCTCAGGCTAATGGCATTTGCGAAAGAGTGAATGGTGTCATTAAAGCAGTTTAAGAAAATTATGTCAAGTTATGTAAAGCCACGAGAAAAGAGAACGTTTTGGATTTAATCTTGACAAATAACAACGAGATAATAATAAGTGAAAAAGTAACGCACACAAAGTTCTCCGACCATAACCTCATCGATATACAATTGAAGTTAGCACCCAGAGGTCCGAAAACGCATCCTAGAGAGGCAGAATATTTGAAGGCTTAAACATAAATTCAAAGAAAGTAAATTGGGAAACGTAAGATTTAAAGGAGTAATTGGGAATTGCTACTTCACGAGAAGACTCCACAAGAAATACTATGTATAATAGAGACTGAAACCAAACCTATAATACTGAGACATATTCCAGAGAGACAGGAAAGAAAACGTAGCAAGCTCGAGAGAAAAAAATCAGGACACTATTCAGCAACGAAGACAAACCATAAACATCTCCACATATGCAGAACTGATGCAAAGAGACTCAACTAGAAAGAAACTTGGCGAAATAGAAATGGACCTAAAGCAAACATTCATACATAAGACAAACGAGGAGAAAACAAGGTGGCAGAAAACATAAAAAATAACCCAAATACTTCTACACGTTTGCGAAAAGAAAAATGCAGTGCAAGTGTAAGGAGAGTATTGGTCCGTTGATAAACGGGGAGGCCAAATGCACAAATGACCCGAAAGAAATAAGCGAACTGCTTAGGGAACAATTTAACTCTGTGTTTAACACCCCTAAGTCCTATTAATGGACTTCGCGTTCACGGAAGGAGATGTAATTACGGTCTTATCACAGATGCGAGACAATTCAGCGCCAGGGCCAGACACATGGAGCGCCACGTTTCTGAGAAATGTAAAGAGAGTATTGCCAACCGCTAAACTTAGTATAGAGGAAATCACTCTACACAGGACAAATTCCACTCCCCTTAAAGAACGCGAACATTGCCTCCCCTATTTGAAGGTGGTAACAGAGCAATGCCCAAGAATTATCGGCCAGTGGCTCTCACCTCACACCTTATAAAGTGTTTTGAACGTATATTTAGAGGAAAACTACCTACTACCTACAAGAGAAAGACTTATACAACCCAAATGAACATGGCTTCAGGGCGGGAAGATCATGCCTATCACAGCTACTAGACCACCAGGAGAAAATATTGGAAACATTGTGTCGAGAACAAAACATAGGTAGATGTAATATATACGGACTTTGCTAAAGCCTTCGATAAATGTGACCATGGAATCATAGCACACAAATTTAAGAATACAGGAATTATTGGAAAGCTAGGAAGATGGATATTTAATTTCTTGACGCAAAGAACACAAAGAGTGGTGGTAAACGGAGTTAAATCGGAAGTCTCGGAAGTTGTGAGCTCTGTTCGACAAGGGACAGTATTAGCTCCCTTACTGTTCATAATAATGATTGCAAATATTGATGCAGATATTAAGGACAGTATTGTATCATGTTTCGCAGATGACATAAAGATATGTAAGGAAATATTGAACAAAGGTGACATAAGAAAATTACAAAACGACATTGAAACATTATTCCAGTGGGCAGAAGACAACAATATGAAGTTCAACGAAGAAAACTTCCAACTTCTAAGATATGGTAATAACAAGGAGCTAAAGGAAAAAGGGTACAAAACTCTGCAAACCAAACAGATAACACTAAATCCACAAGTCAGGGATCTGGGAGTAATAATGTCGTCGGATGTAGAATTCAAAGAGCACTAAAACATCAAAATTACAACGTCTAGAAAAATAATGGGAATCATCTGGAAGAGCTTCCGCAGCAGAAAAGCAAACATCATGCTCAAATTATGGAAGAGTGTAGTCCTACCAATAATTGAGTATTGCTCAGTACTCACAAGCCCATACAAAAAACGAGACAATGCGAAGATTGAAGCTATACAAAGGACTTTTACTTCTAAATAGAGGAAACGGAAGGTGAAGACTACTGGTCTCGACTACAATCCCTGGAACTCTACTCTCTCGAAAGAAGGCGCGAGCGGTATACAATAATATACATATGGAAAATACTTGAGGGCTCTGTCCCTATCCTTAGAAATGAAATGGAAACAAACTGGAATGAGAGAAGAGGCAGATTTTGTACGGTCCCAGCTGTAGTGGGACGAGGGGCCATGAAAACGAGGATGGAAAATACTTTCAGAATACGAGGCCCAAAGCTTTTCAGTTCCTACCAAAAGAAGTGAAGAATCTGCAGCACACCGACATGAATAACTTCAAGAACCAGCTTGACAGATTCCTGTGCAAAGTCCCTGACCAGCCATGCGTGGCTGGCTACGAGGGCAGAAGATCAGACAGCAATTCCCTCCTTCACCAAATCCCCCAAATGAGGCGGGATGCTGCAGAGGGTTCGACCGTAGGTCGATCCTGAACCGTCGTTCGAACTCGCCTAAAACATAAAATCAAAATCACTATCTTAGAGAATGGCACAGGTATATTCCGGGCTACCCTATTTGCTCTTAGAGAAATACCGCATGATACAGTAAAGTTTTCACTATTTGAACTACTGTACGGTAGACGTATCCGAGGACCTCTAACTATTTTAAGTGATTTATGGGCTACGAAATATAGACACACCCATAGGAATACATACCAATACGTCTTTGGCTCCGACAGAAACTTGAGGAAACTGCTCAAATTGCAGCCAAAAATGCTGAGGTCAGTATGGCTCAGTATAAAAGCTACTTCAATAAAATGGCGGAATCCCGAAAGTTCAAACCAGGCGATGAAGTATTAGTCCTGCTTCCAAAAGATGTAAATAAACCGCTCATGTCATGGAGAGGCCCTTATTTCGTACGAGAAAACGTAAACGGAGTTGACTACATCATAGAAATTGGTGGTAAGCCAAAAATCTTCCCTGCTAATATACTCAAACAGTTTGTTCGCAGAAAACAAGACCAGCACGTAATTCAAAACTGCAGCCTACTCGCAACCAATCTATCAGAACGAGGAGACGTCTTGGGAATTGTTCAGATTTGCGTGGTAGATTTCGACGACAAAGACACAAACATCCTGCCTAGTTTAGATGAAGACGAAGGTGAGATAGCAAGCCTACCTTCGAAACTTAGTGTAAAACAAAAGAAAGAAGCACAAAGCTCACTAAGTAATTTCAAAAACGTACTTCCGAGCGTTCCTGGCTGTACACCAACCTATAGCCATAAAATAATTTTAAATAGCACAGAGCCTGTTAGGAAAAAGGTATAACTCATCCCATTGCATCTCAGAGAAGCCTTTAATGACGAGGTAGACAGACTGTTAAATTTAGGTGTAATCCAACCATCCCAGTCGCTGTACTGTTCGCCTGTTGTTATGGTGAAGAAACCAGACAACTCTTGGAGAATTTGCATAGATTTTCGAAGCCTCAACGATGTGACAGAATTTGATGCAGAGCTAATGCCAACAATCACCTACTCAACATGGATTCAGACCTCACCACTTAACCACGATATTACTCACTAACCTTACGCAGCACATCATGGATGGCATCAACTCCAGACAACCAGCTCAACGTACACTATTAGCAACAATAGACATTAGTAAAGCATTTGATGCTATCCCACGCTTCCCTCTCATAAACAAAATACTCAACACAAACATGCACAATAACACCAAAAGGTGGATGAGCAACTACCTTTCAGGAAGATACTCGCATGTCACATTTAATGGCGTCATTCCAACACCCATAGATAACACGTTTACCTTATCATCATATGCAGATGACATCACTCTAACATCCACCCACAACAACATCGACACCGCTACAAATAACCTACAAACATACATAAGCAGTATACAAGACTGGCTCACACACAATAGACTCAAAGTAGTGCCCACAAAATCAACCATCACCTTGCTTACAAGCAACACAAAAGAACACCAGATAACTCCACAGCTTACACTAAATAACACCAACATTCCACACACTCACAGGACCAAAATACTTGGGGTCACATACAACACATCATTATCTTTTGCAAACCACATTCAGGACATTAAAAACAAATGTACGTCAAGACTTAACACGCTTAGGGTGCTAACAGGCACGAACTTTGGACACCAGCTGGAAACAACATCACTCATATACAAACAATATATTCGCTCAGTTATGGACTATGCTAGCCTATGCTGGGCACCCATTATCTCAAACACACACATAAACACCTTACAGACAATACAAAACAACGCACTTCGTATCATTACAGGATGTACTCAAACAACACCAATAGAACACCTGCACATAGAAACAAAAATACTGAAAGTTAGGGAACATTTAGATATGAGGGGAACACAATTCATGGCAGCAGCGACAACTAACCCACAACACCCTTGCCACTACATGTACAATCATGCACCAACACCTCGCACCATTAAGGTAACACCAGAGAGACATTATAACCAAATACTCCATTCCATACCACGCCCCACAGACATCACACAGTACAACAAAACACACACACACACACACACACACACACACCTAACCCATTGACAGGTCAGAGACCAGCCTGAGCAGATCGGATCGAGTTAACTTAGCACGATTCCGATGCGGACATAACCCCAATTTACAGACATATAAACACAGACTAGACAACTCCACAGACGACACATGCCACATGTGCCAGGACACACCACAAACAATTGAACACATTATGACAGACTGTACCCCTCTGGCACAACATAGAACACAACACAACATTAGTAGTGCGCTGAACCTCTGGCCCACTCCGGAGAGGGCGATCGGTTACCTGCGTGCCGCCGGCTTGCTCGATCAGGGTGGGCTGATTGGCTAACCAACAACAACAATAACAATCGAAGACGATCTTCTTAAGTTTACAGGAGCTAAATATATAACGGAACGTGACCTTTGTAAAGCTTTTTTTCAGATTCCCCTCGAACATGAATCACGGAAATACACGGCCTTCGCAACACAACACAAAGGTTTGATGGAATTACCAGAATGCCATTTGGCCTTTCGACAGCTTGCGCTTCGTATATCCGTCTAATGCGCCTCGTATTGCAAGATTTAAGGAACGTGTCTTGCTATTTTGATAATGTGTATGTTTACTCTAAAACATGGCCAGAACATCTCCAATACTTGCAGGCAGTTTTAGAAAGGTTACGAAAACAACCTAACTATCGGTCCGTCAAAGTGCTTCATAGGCTACCCTACTCTGAAGTACCTCGGACTGACTTTCGGAAGAGACTCCATTCGAAACCATAGGTGACAAAATCTCTGCCATCGTAGATGGGAAGCGCCGAAGACAAAAAAACAACTACGATCTTTCATGGGCACTACCTCCTTCTACAGGAAGCTCATCGAAAACTTCGCTTCAATCACAGCTCCAATTTCAGATCTTATCAAAAAGGAGGTAAGAGAACCTTTAGTTTAGAATTAGCAACAGCTTGACAGCTTTGAAGAACTAAAGAAACGACTAACCTCTTCACCTGTCCTTTCTTTGCCCGATTTGGATAAAGACTTCTATGTGCGAACGGACGCCTCTAATGTCGGTATTGGCTCTGTTCTCCTACAATAACAGAGTGACACGCCTATGCCCATCGCCTACCCCAGCAGGAAACTACTCGATAGGGAAAAGAACTACTCCACCATAAAAAAAGAATGTTTGGCACTCATCTGGGCGATCGAGAAATTTAAGGTTCACCTCTATGACAAGGAATTTGTAATAGAAACTGATCACCAACTCCTAGTACTATATTCTTAAAGCATTTTAAGGGTAATAACTCGCGCTTGATGAGGTGGGTGCTCACATCACAGTCCTACAAATTTAAGGTTTCCTACATAAAAGGTCGAAACAACATCGGGGCAGACTTCTTAAGCCGAATCGATTAATTTAGTGACCCCAGTGAGATCACTCTTGAAAGGGGGATGTGTAAGTAATTGAGTGACTGTGGAAAGATCTCATTCACCCTTGTAGACTCTCTTAATTAGTGGGCATTTTGTTGTGGTTGGTCGGTTAACCATATAATTATGAAGACGAAACTATAATCATCAACCACACGCCAAACTAGTCAATCACTCTTCTAAAGGTTTTCAAAGGGTAAGCCGCTATTTTACAAGTTTATAATTTTGTTTTTTTTCTTGTACTTTTCTAATTGTCATGTTTTGATTTTTGTGTTGTTTTCTAATGTGAATTAACTCATAATTTTGCATAAAGTGTTTCATATGTTCATAATATAAGCATCTTCTACATAAGTTTTATTTTGCTCCAAAGGGTTACTTGGATTAAGTTCTTCGTCAACTATTACACTGGTATGCATCAATTTTGCTGTCAAGGGTTTTGTAAGTGATTCTTATAGAGTTTTTCCTGCTGATTTCGAATCTGCAATCCGTTTTTCTCAATCAGCTCAGGTTATTCGGCTATGGCCTCATAAGTAAAATAGAATTTTTCGTGATTTTGTCAAAGCGGAATTGGAACAGTAACATCTATCATCACTTGTTTCACTTGTATAATATCTTTTTTTACTTTTCAGGCATATAGATAAAATATTTCATAATGAATAGAGCGTGTAAAAATGATCCCAATAGATTCTGCTACATATGTGGGACGGTTACCATGCCAAATAACCAGTCCCAAATCACTAAATTTGTGAAGACAATGTATAGAGCATACTTTGGAATTAAGCTAGGGGACCAGGACAAAAATTTCGCCCCTCATATGTGCTGCAAGACGTGCATTGAAAATTTGAGAAGATGGAGCAAAGGCAGAGCGAAATCTTTGCCTTTTGGAATTCCCATGATTTGGAGAGAAGGAAAGGATCACGTGACAGATTGCTATTTCTGCATGACAAACCTCCAAGGTGGGCTTATAAATTTATTTTTCTTAAATATTTTGAAATCCTCGTATGAAACTTGACATAATATTCACCATAATGTAATATTCACCATATATAGCATAATATTCACCATAATGGTAATCATACATTTACATATACATATTGTTATAGAAAATACATTTACACATACATATTGTTATACAAGTTACATTTACATATACAATGATTGTATATTTCTTTTTTTTCATTCATATTGTCTCGGAAGGGACAATATGAATAAAGAAAGAAAATATACAGACTCCATCGACCTATTTCATATCTTACAGACCGCAGCCTTCCCTCACGAGCCGCCACTGTCTGAATGCTTCTTCTATTTCATATGCAAGTTTTATATCCATGTTTCTGTGTTTCTATTTTCAGGAGTTAACAAGAAGAATAAACACATTGTTGTATACCCTGACATTCCTTCTGCTATGAGACCTGTACCCCATGGTCCTGGAATTCCAATACCCGACCCACCTCAAACCCTGGACTTCGATGATTCTGATGATGAATCAATGACCAATGCCAATGACCATCCCAGTCGTATATACCTCAAAATACCGCTTCAAATGAGCCGAGGCCTCTCAACCAGGCCAAACTTAATGATCTTACCAGGGATTTAGGACTTTCCAAATTAGCTGCTGAGATCTTGGGCTCACGACTTCGAGAGGACAACTTGCTGGCTCCGGGAACAACATTCTCCTGGTATAGGAAACGAGAGGAAGAATTCCGCAAGTTTTTTGCAGTGCACGAAAATACCTCTTCCTTAGTGTGTACTGCTGCAATGTTGACGGGCTAATCGAATCCTTGGGCCTGCCATATAACGCATCAGAATGGAGGCTATTTATAGACTCGTCTAAACGAAGTTTGAAAGCAGTACTTCTCAACATTGGGAATAGGGTTGCATCAGTCCCTGTAGCACATTCCGTACAACTTACTGAGAGCTACGATAACATGAAAATTTTACTGGATGCTCTCGTATACGACCAACATAACTGGAGGATCTGTGGAGATTTGAAGGTAATACTAATATCATAAGTAAACTATTGCTATTGACTATGTTGTTTTTCCAAAGGTTATTTGAGAGCGTATAAGAACACTTAACTTCCCCACAGAAGTGATACAGTCCAATGCATAGATTTTTTTATCTGATAGAACAAATTCTCTAAATTCTTTAAATATTTTCATTTTTTTTCAGATTGTGGCATTTGTATTGGGAATGCAAGGGGGATACACGAAATACCCATGTTTCCTCTGCAAATGGGATAGCCGAGCAGATGAGAAGCACTATGCACAGCGTGAATGGGCATCCAGAGAGAATTTTGAACCTGGGTCGCATAATGCCGTTTCAGTGCCCCTTGTACCACCAACAAAAATTTTGCTCCCACCACTTCATATTAAGCTGGGCTTGATGAAAAATGTCATCAAATCAATGAATAAGGAGGGTTCAGCATTCCGATATCTCGAGAGTAAATTTCCTCATATATCTGATGCTAAACTAAATGCTGGGGTTTTTGATGGTCCTCAAATTCGAACTTTGATCAAGGATAATCAGTTCGAAAACGCAATGACTCCAACTGAGAAGAATGCCTGGCAGGCATTCAAATCAGTTGTCACTGATTTTCTTGGCAAGCGTAGAAGTCCAGAATACGAGTCCGTTGTCGAAAACTTGATCGAAGCTTTCAAAGCTCGTGGGTCGCGCATGTCCATAAAAATGCACTTTTTGTGGTCCCACTTGGACTATTTTTCATGAAAATTGCGGGGATTATAGTGAGGAACAGGGTGAACGATTTCACCAAGATATCAAAATAATGGAAGAGAGGTAACAGGGAAACTGGGATATCAATATGCTGGCGGACTATTGCTGGTGTTTGAAGCGAGACGTGCCCGAAGAAAAACACAGACGGAAAGCCAAAAAAACTTCATTCCTTCCTCAATAAACTTTTTTCCATATTCATTGTATGAATAAAAGTATTTATTCACACAATGTTTTCATTTTTCACGAGTGTTCTTATAATATTACTCGTATCTACAGTGTTTAAGCTAAAAAAATCAATAAATTTGGGGATAAAATTGGACTTATAATAAATGGCCAATAGAGAAAAAACCTGACCTGATTGAGGAAAACCAATGTCATTTTCGAATTCAGCATGGTCGAATTATATAATATGAGTTGAAAAAAACCTCACAGCAGACAAAAAAATTTCATATGCATACCAGTGTTATTCAACGCACAAGCCGACACGTTGCACGGAACGTCAGTGAAGCTATCGGAGCATATTCCTTATACTTCGGAAAATCCACTTGTCTTAATCTTCAGTTATTTAATTTTCTTTCATAACTTTGTAAAATATATATATATATATATATATATATATATATATATATATATATATATATATATATATTGTTTATATACACACACACACACATTTGTTTAAGCTTCTCTTGAACCTGTACCTATCAAAGGAAACTTTTACAATATGCATTTTATATATATCGTTCGCTAATCTCTTTTTAATTGTTTCCTGATTTCGTATTCTTAATTGTGTTTACTGTCTGAAATTATTTTCTTTATAGTATACCAATAAGGACTCGTACTGTATATCCTAAACGTTTGTATTGTAAAAACTCGATCTATTTTTGTTTATACTCCTATATGGTTCCCATATTTATTTTTGTATATATTCTGTATGGTTTCTCTGTACACACACACACACACATAGGCGTGTGTGTGTATGTATATATATAATGTATATATATTATATATATATATATATATATATATATATATATATATAATATATATATTAGGATGGTCCTCAAATCGAAAGTTGGAATTATTCAGCTCCCAGGGCCTCAATCTGTGAGGTTACCCATAAAAACACTGTGGTTAAAATTTCATTGAGAAATAATAATATTTACCCTGTGCTCATGAAGGTTGAAGTTTATAGGGTATACCAGCCTCCGGGTCCCCCCCATTTAAGGGTATTAGCCGCCCAGGGGAGGGGGTCTCATGGGTGCTGACGCCACTCATTGTCGCCCGGTTCGCAGCGTGGCCTTCCGAGCGTCCGGGAATTTCTTCCGGTGCTCTGCAACACCCAGGAGCATGTACTGCAGCTGGTCCTCCTTCTTCGTGTGGCGCCTGTTGTATTCTTGTGCCAACGCCACGGCCCGCTCGGCAAGGTCGTTGGTCACGGACAGGTTCCGGACCACCTCGGCAGCAGCTTGGAATTGCTCGCTGTCCGGCCATTTCGACACATCCTGTTCCAGGAATCCACGTCGCAATTAGAGTCGGTCGAAGAACTGGCGAGTCCTCCCCGTCACGAATGTCTCTAATGACAGGGAAGAGCACGCCAGGACCGACGCTCTCTTCGTTTCCGGAGGAACATCGTCGTCGAAGAGAGCCAGGGCCACCAACTCCTCGGACAAGTACCACAGGTGGTTGGCGAATTTCGACTTGGCTGCTTTCGCCACCTCCTTGTCTTCGTATTTTTCCAGAGCCTGGAGGAGCCAGAGATCTCTCAGGGGGGCCTTCGCCGCGTTCGGGGCCTCCGTCCACGCCTTTGTGTAGAACTTCACGGCGAACACGCTCAGGCGCCGAACTCCGGCCTCTTCCTTGGCTGTGAGCCGTAACTGCCGCCGGAACATCCATACCTTCAGGGCGTACAACACCTTCGACATCCAGCGGGCCTGGTGCATCGCACTGGGCGCTCGGAACCGATCCCACGGGGGGGGGGCACTCCGCCGAGGAAGATGATGGTGAGTTCCAAGAGCTCCAAATAATCATCCGGGAGTGACCTTTCTGCAAGGCCTTCTTGCAGAACTCGATGATGGAGTCTGCATCCTCCTCGACGATTTGACGAGCGTTGGCATCACTCATGACGTGGTCGTAATCTTCTTGGTTCACAAACTCCCATTGCGCCTTGAGTCGCTTGAAGAGCTGAACCTCGGGTGCCAACGACGGTCCAAGGACTTCCGTGAAAACCGCGCTGACAAGAAGCTCCAGGACATGGTGACGACATGCCAGATAGAGGAGGCTTCTCCCAAGTTCCTGCTCGATCAGCACGCATGCACCTGTGTTCTTTCCCGTGTTTGAAGCCGTAGTGTCGAACGAGAGGGCACCAACTTTGTCATCCAATCCCCAGTCTCGCAGAGCTTCCACCACAGCTTTGGCACAGTTTGCACCAGTACCGGAACCGAGCTTGGCGACCTGGAGGAGCTGCACCTCGCCGCCACAAGAGACCAGGATCGGGAGTCGATCAACCTGTTCCTTGGACGTCAGATCCGCCATCAGCTTCCCATCCCAGTGAACAACGAGCGCAGCTTCTCGATGGAAGGGCTCCTTGAGCTGAGCGGCAACTTGTTGGCGTTGCGCCATCCTCTGGCGCCGTATGGACGACCGGTTGATGTTCAATTCATCAATGTTGTGGCCAAGGACCGAGCCGTCTCACCGAGCACGTAAACGGCGTCGCGGTCGGTCAGCTTCGTGCGGTCCAAGCTAGCCGCCAGTGCCGGTGAAATGATAATCGCCGGCCGACTGCGCTTGGGTGGGCTGCAACCTCCGACAGCGCCACGGGTGGGAGAGTCGCTGGGGGGTGAAGAGCTCGAGCTGGAAGAGGCCAATTCTGCTGTTTGAAAGTAGTGGCCATTTCTTCAGTCGCACGGCCCGACGGCGTTGTTCAGCTCCCTCCGCTGCGCAACATTGCGCTCTGGTGCGAGCCAGGACCACATCAGCTCCTCCCATGGTCCCCCTGCGGCCGGGTTTCTCGTTGGGCGATCAGGAAGGCCTTGTCCTCCTCGATGTTCATCATGTTCAGTGCGTCAGCGTGGGCGACATCGAAGAGGTTGCAGAACATCTGCTGGAAGGAGGCTTCCCGTGCAATCTGGGCATCTGAGCGTCGATTCTTGTTCTTCTGAGAAGCTTGTATTCGGCATACAACTTCTCTAGCTTCTCAGTGATGTGGTCTCGTCTCGTCGTTGGAATCCACGCTTTCGTCCACAAGATAAGCACTTCATCAACAACGGCCGTGACAGCCTCCCTCGTCGTCGTTGCCGCCTTCGTGCTCAGCTTGTGCAGAGTCAGGCCGAGGACGTCGCCGATGGACGGCAGCTTGCTCCCCGTGAGTGCAGAGACTGGCGTCACAAGGAAGTCTTTTGAACGTGTACTGGCCATTTCACCAAAATAACACCTGGGGAAGATACATTGGAACGTTTAATACCAATTCCAAAGGCAAGCCAAAAAAAACACTAATCTGTCAACGGTGAGAGCAACACCACACACAATCCGACCCTCTCAGCAAGGCGTGTCAACGGCCCACATAGGGGCATAACTTCAACCTTCTTGAGCACAGGGTAAATATTATTATTTCTCAATGACATTTTAACCACAGTGTTTTTATGCATAACCTCACAGATTGAGACCCTGGGAGCAAGAGGAATATAAAATCCCCCCCCTATGCTTGAGGACCACCCTAAATTATATATATATATATATATATATCATAAGAGGAGATTGTAGACTCCACTCCAGGGGTGAACATTAGGCAGGAGACCGGGAGTGCTTGAACTCCCATTTCTCCTGTCACCCGCATCTTTAGCTAATCTTTTTGTCTCGTATCTACCCTGTGAGCAGTCCAGGATGCTCTCAAACACACGCTTCTCCATCTATTTTTCACTACACATGCATGCATTTAACAAGCTATACAAACTTTTCAAAATTCATAAAAAATAAAATGACATTGTAAACCTTGGAATCCTTGATTTTGGTTTTCTTATAAAGGGGGGTAAAAATTTTTCGGCCCCACGCCCCTGACCCCACCTTTCTACATAAAAAGTGGTGTACTGATTAATCGACATCGGCAGAATCGGCGATTTTCTGCATCGGCCGATTCTTTCACCGATTTTTAAATTTTTTTTATATATTTTCATTACAAAACAAAAGCTATCATATATTTAAAGAAAATTGAACATACAAAACACTATAATAATTTATACTCATTTCAAAATGTAATTATATAAAAATATTTTACATTCAAGAAAGTCAAAGCTTAATATCGTAAATTAATTTGCCCATAAATTTATATTTCACTTTCTCTCACCAACTATTGTAATCTTCTACTAGGAAAACCAATTACTTTAAATATTGGTAATACTTAGTAATACTTTTTAACATCGACTTAGCTACGGTATATGAGTAACAAATTTTGGTGGTGTATATATTGTGGGGTGAGCTAAGGGTAACCATTTAAACACATTTGAAATGTAGAAGTATGGAAAGTGAACGTTTTCACATTAGATTGGTAAAATTTATGGAGGGAAGTTATTTTTTTTAAAATAGACAAAGAATCGGCATCGGCTAAATTTTGGAATCGGTACATCACTAATACATATGCATACCTACACGCACACACACACACACACACACACACACAATTATATATATATATTATGTGTGCGTGTATATGTATTAGGGCATGGTTAATTAATCATTTTTAGGAAAAAGTGATGAATGATGAAATTTTCTAATTAATCAATGATTAAAAATGAAATCCTTCTGAAAAGAGTAAGAGCGAGCTTTATTGTTTCTGTTGCGTGAGATAAGAACGAAGAAAACATTTTGCTCAAACATTTAGTTTGCTTTAGTTCAAGAAATCAGGCATGGGCAGATTAGACAGTTTATACATGCAAAAAAGGTGCCAAATTGAAATGATACATTACAAACTTTAAAATAAAATGCTGATGAAATTATAAGGAAAATTAATTTCCCATCATTTTCTGAAAATATTTTTGGATTAATTAATGATTAAATTCAAACCAATGATTAACTGATTAATCGAAACCATGCCCTTATATATGTACATACATACTGTATATATACATATATACACCCGTATATGTAACACACATTCGTACGATGTATGTATGACTTAAATATCCAAATTATTAATGAATTCACTGGTTTTATGTAGCTGAATTTGTTTAAATTTTTGTCGAATCCTGTATCGCATACAATATTCATTATGTATTTACTCTTAGTTTAAAATCTTCATATGTATAGCATATCCTTGCGTATGTGACTAGTGTGTGTAAAAATCTTCGTACGTTAAATTATCATATTTGGAATTAAGCTATCGTTAAACGCGAATGTTATTACATCAAATTGATAATTGTTCGTTTTGTTATAAACACATACGTATATAATCGTAATTTCAAACAACATAATAATCAGTGATGAGGAACTGAAACTGGCACAGAGCTCAGGCCAACTAATGTTACCAGTTTCTATCTCCTTTATCATTACCAGCATCATCGGAATTCGAACCCCTTGACCTCGGTGTCTTCATTCGCTTATTGGGAAACGGTGTTGTTACGTGCTGAGCTAGGGAAGACTACTTTCAAAGAATACAGTCAACTCCTGAAAGCTCTAATATATGTATTACATACTAACAAAATAAGAACCCTGACAAATATAAAAATATTGGAACTTCGAAAATTTCCCATATGAGAAGTTTAGTAATTCGAAAAACAAGATTTGTGTGTGTGTGTGTGTGGTGTGTGTGTTGTGTGTGAAATACTGGTGCTATGAGTGAAAGGAAAAATCGTTTTCGAAGAAAATTAAAATCATTGTTCTTGAAAAACGCATTAAAGGTCTTGAAGAAGGTGATGAATTGTGGCGTTGATAGTGACGTGAGATGTGGTGAAAGTATTGCAGCAGCATGCTTGCACAAACAAGAGGAAAATTGAGAAATTAAAAAGAAATATTGTATTTAGGTTAGGTTAAGTCGGGTTAGATTAGCAAAATTGTTTGTCATAAGAAACACGTTCATAAAATGAATATAGATTCTCGTAGAATTAGCATAAATATTCGTACATACTATACGAAAATTCAGTGAATTTAAAAATAACACTCTCTCTCTCTCCTCTCTCTCTCTCTCTCTCTCTCTCTCTCTCTCTCTCTCTCTCTCTCTCTCCGCAGGGGTATAAAGGTTATGCACGTTCCTTCTGGGTGTTGTAAACTTTATACTTGGGTTGTGACAGCCCTCCGGTCTCGAGTCGTGGGAGTCTAGAGAAATTGGCTGCCAATTCCTTTGGGTTCTCTCTCTTTCGGGAGGGCGGGTGAAGTCTGTTGTACAAACCTGTCCCCGTGGGTTACTAGGACCCCTTCCCATCCCTACTCTGTCCTTTTAGCTTAGGTTAAGGATGCTCTCCTCTGACTAAATACTAAATTTTTTTTTTTTTTCCCGTACTCTTACTATTAGGACCCTACTGCTACCTCATGCGTGGGAAGAGAGGCTTTGGAACCTCTATAAACACCACCATTTCACTTCAGTTGTAGGTAAATAATTGAGGGGATAATAGCGGGTAGGATTGTTGACCATTTGGATTCCTACAAGCTACTTGGGGACTCCAACATGGGTTTAGACGCATAGGTCATGTCTCACTAACTTGCTCGAGTTTTTCCACGTCATGTTGAGCGAGTATGATAAGAGTAGGGCAATTGATGAGAAAGCCTTTGATAAGGTACCTCACCACCGGCTAATGGCCAAAGTGCGCACGCTGGGTATGGTGGGGAAGTACGTAGGTTGATTGAAAACCGGCTGAAGAATGCACAAAGTTAATCCCTTCCGTTAGGCATATGGGCTACAATCGACACTTACGTGACGCGGGTTCAAAGATGTCGATTTTAGAAGCATGTTTAGTTTAAATGATAACCCAACTCGTAACAATGGTTGGAAGTTGGATTTGAAACGGTTTAGGACTAGTGTGTGTGGGAATTACTTTACCTATAAGATCTGTGACACGGGAACAGGTTACCTTCAAAGTTGTGAACAGTTCCTCTGTGGATCATTTCAAGAAAAGGTTAGACCAAATCCTGCACACTATTTAAGTGTGTTGAAAATTTTCCCCTTGTTTTCATTGGTACCTCCTCGGTATAGGCCGCAAGGCCTTTTGAGGTACTTCTTTTCCTTGTAACTCCTTGTAACTCTCTCTCTCTCTCTCTCTCTCTCTCTCTCTCTCTCTCTCTCTCTCACTTTTTATCATCTATATTAACGATATAGACGTCGGGCTTCTAAGTACAGTCTCAAAATTTGCAGATGATACGAAATTTAGGAATAGTGTAGGTACTGAAGAGGGCGTAAGAACGCTTCAGAATGATCTTGACAGGTTGGGCGAATGGTCTGCTACTTGGCAGATGCCATGTAATTTGGACAAATGTAAGGAAATGCACATAGGTTATAAAAACCCAAGACCGATCACTCTCTCTTGGGAAGGAACTTGACTGATACCGATCTAGAGAAAGACTTAGGAGTCTATATCAGCAACGATCTGAAACCGTCGAAGCACTGTGCAGAAGTCGAAAAGAGGGCCTTAAAAATATTAGGTTAAATTAAAAGATAGTTCCAATTTCGGAACAAGGAGACTGTAATGTCTCTTTATAATTCACTAGTCAGACCTCAACTGGAATACTGTGCGCAGTTTTGGTCTCCATCCTCAGGAAGGACATAGAAAGGTTGGAAGGAGTACAAGCAAGGGCTACAAAATTGATCCCTTCAATGAGAATGCAAAGCTACCAACGGAGATTGGAGTGCCTAAATCTGTTTACCTTAGAGACGAGGAGGTTGCGGGGTCAGCTTATTCATGTCTTCAAGATGCTCAATGGAAGAGACAGGGTAGATTACAGAAACTTATTCTCACTTAATGCCAATCCGACAAGAAATAATGGGTTTAAACTGGAACTAAAGACATTTAGGACGTCTGTCTGCGGGAATTTCTTTTCCTATAAAATAGTAAATATCTGGAACCAAATTCCCTGAGAGGTTGTTTCCAGCCAAGGTGTAAATGTGTTTAAAAATAGGCTAGACAAAGTACTGAATACTCTCATAGTTTAAGACTAAAACATACCATAACTCTGCAGGAGTTCGCTAGCACGGTGTCTCTGTGAGCATACTAATTATAGAGCTTTTTATATATTCTCCACTTTCCTGTAAAATTTCCTTGGCTACTTTTCCAGGGTCAAGGTATTTCCTTCAACCTTTTTCCGTACCTGCCTCTGGCAGGGAGGGAGCGAAGGGCGGGGAGAGAGCCTTCTACTTTTCTATCCAGTTTTCTACTACTGCTAGGATAGTTGAAAGAAAAATAAACTTGTTTAATAACAGGAACCTCCCAGAGTGGACCGGAAGGTCTTTGAGGCTTCCTCTTGTCCTTGTAACTCTCTCTCTCTCTCTCTCTCTCTCTCTCTCTCTCTCTCTCTCTCTCTCTCTCTCTCTCAACGATGTCGATTTTAGAAGCATGTTTAGTTTAAATGATAACCCAACTCGCAACAATGGTTGGAAGTTGGATTTGAAACGGTTTAGGACTAGTGTGTGTGGGAATTACTTTACCTGTAAGATCTGTGACACGTGGAACAGATTACCTTCAGAAGTTGTGAACAGTTCCTCTGTGGATCATTTCAAAAAAAGGTTAGACCAAATCTTGCACGCTATTTGAGGGTGTAGAAAATTTTCCCTGGTACCCGTCGCCATTGGTACCTCCTCGGTATGGGCCGCAAGGCCTTTTGAGGTACTTCTTTTCCTTGTAACTCTCTCTCTCTCTCAATAACTAGAAATTTCAAAATTCAATGAACGCAAATTATAGAAAGTTTTAAGAAATTAGATTGAAATAACTGCTGTTTCCCCAAAAAAATTACTTGTACATTTATCAAAAAACTGCGATGCATATAAGTTTTAAATTGTTGACCACTACTCATCGAGTGTCCAGTGTTATCAAGTGAATAAGTGGTTTTCGTTCAATGTCTTTGCACCAAACACTTTTTTTTTTTATTCTTAACTAAATTACTTCGTGTTACTAATCCTTCATTAACGAATATATTTCATTTATTGAATTTATTCATTACTATATTACTTGACTAAACCAAGGCTAGTGCCTTGTTTGTTCCCGAATCAGTTACTACACGAGGTTTCATAAGGTTGAAATTCCCTTGGTTTGCCTCGTTGTTTTTCAAATTATCAGAAACGAGGTTTCTTAAGGTTCATTTTCCCTTCACACGCTACCTGACCTCCCGAAGGGTCACTCACCGTGGGATAAAAGGAATTAAGTCGGTTGAACAGCGGTCAGATAAGTTTCATTTAATACTTTTTCTTTAACAGATCTTTCGTCGGTAGCTTAATTATACATTCATTTAGCATAAAATTGTGTTACAAGAACCTGTTTCTACGTTTCAAGAACATTTTTGCGGATTTTCGCAGGTGACGGCACAATAAGCACGCGGTAGACCTACGTTGTAATTTATTAATTTTCAAACGCTCGTTTTTTTGTTTTAACTAATTAAAAGCATGACACCCCCGTCAAGTACTTGCAATCGCTGTGAAGGGAAATTTGCCGCTTACGCGTTTACAATGGCTAATAATAATGAACAGTTAGTTTGCAGGTGGTGCTCAAGCATGGAAGTCCTGAGGAACGAGTTAGAACGTGAGAGGGAGGCAAGGGTGAGGCTTGAAGAAAGCGTGATGCTCCTGACGGCAAAATTAGAATCCCTTGAGACTCCAGTTACGACCCCTCCTGCCTCAGTTTCTACTAATAATATAAATAGTATTAATAGCCCTCTCTCTTCCCCTAGTTCCCAACCCTTCGTTCGAGTGCGTATCGGAGCCCCATTGAGAAAACCTAAGACTTGTCTACCAGTAATAACAAGCAATAAGTTTTCTGTTTTAGGTTTCGAAGATGCTGATGAACCGGAAATACGACTCGTTGGCGATTCCATTGTTCGAGGGCAGCTCGAGGAATTCTGTGGGAGAAACCCTCGTCGTAGGCGCCGTTACTGCTACCCTGGTGCAAGGGTGGAGGATATAACTAATAGTGTTGACCATTTTACAGACGGTACCGCCGAGGACACAACGTATGTTATTCATGTCGGTACTAATAACGTTTTAAATTCTAGATCGGAAGAACTGCTGGCTAGGTACAGGAACTTACTAGAGCGACTAAAGGAGAAAACTAATAAGATTGTCTTAACAGGTATACTTCCTCGAATTATCCAACGTAACGATTTCTACAGCAAGGCGACGTATATTAACAATAACCTAAAGTCTCTTTGCCAACAGGAAGGAGTGCATTTTGCAAATTTTTGGAACAGTTTCTACGGCAGGAGGGACTTGTTCCTCGAAGATGGACTTCATCTTAATGAAGTTGGAGCTGCGCGTTTAGGAAGACTATTTCATAATACTGTCTCTTCTTTTCAGGTCCCAGCGTAAATTCCACAAATTTCCCCTGCGCTCGCCAAGGTGTCGCAGTTACAAACAATTTGAAGGTTCTATCCCTAAATGCTCGTAGCCTACGAAATAAAAAAACGAATTTTTTTCTTTAATTGCTTGTAAAGACTATGATGTAATTGCGATAAGTGAATCGTGGCTTAGCACTGAAACACGTGACTTTGTAGGGCAGTATCAAATTAAAGGTTATAGACTTTTTGTTAAAAACAGAATAGGTAGGCGAGGAGGCGATGTTATGTTGTATATCAAAGACAATATTGCGAACGTTATAGAAGTAAAGCACACAATTCCAGAACCGACAGATTCGACTATAGCAGAATTTAAATTGAACGATTTCAAACTTCTTGTTGCGGTTATATATAGGCCCCCTAATCAAACAGCTGATACAGACGAAGGGTTATATCGTGAACTAAAGAGAATAATCGGTAGTGAGTAGGCTTTAGTTATGGGTGACTTTAACTGCGCCAACGTGAATTACGATACAATACAGGGAGACGCGGAAGGTAATCGTTTAGTTAATTTTCTCGAGGATAGCTTTCTTATTCAAAAGGTTGAGGAACCTACGAGGTTGGACAGTATTTTAGATTTAGTAATAACTACGGATGATAGGCTAATTACTGATCTTCAAATAATAGAACCGTTAAGCAATAGCGATCACAATATGGTAGAGTTTGTCCTCTCAGTAAGTCACTCGAAACCAACTAACTCGAATAAAATTCCTAACTTCCAGCACGCAGACTTTTGTAAATTTCGAAATAAATTGTCACACGTCAATTGGGAAAACGTAATGGGGAACTCCAACGCAAAACTAATGTGGGAATCGTTTGAAACGGTATTTAAGACTATAAATGAGGAATGTGTACCGTACAAAATTAAGCGTGCGAAAGTAAACAACAAGCCCTTGTGGTTTACTTCTAGACTAGGATACATTATAAAGAGTAGAGATAGGGCTTATAGGCTACATAAGTGCGATAAAGACAATTTGTGGTTACGAAACAACTACATAGCTCTAAGGCGTGAAGCGAAAAGTGTAATAAAAAAGTCCAAGCGCGAATTGAAATCTCCATAGCTCGTGACGGTAAAGAAAACCCCAAGCGATTCTTTCAATACGTCAATAATAGAAATCCAGTAAAAAGTGTCTTGGGGCCTTTGAAAAATGTAAACGGAGATCTAGTTTCTGAAAACAAGGAAATGGCTACTTTGCTAAACGAATTTTTTACGTCAGTTTTTACTATAAAAGATGTAACGAATATACGGTCATAGACATAATACCTTTTGATAATGGTAATAAGCACACCGGACAAAAAATTAGTCACCCCTAATAGCACCGATAGTAGGAAGTTCAAGGTCACACAGAGGGCGCTGATGTAGCATTGGTAAGTGACAAGTAGCGGTGACGTAGCACACAGGATCAGATCTGTTTCGTGAGGTGGTGAAGAACAAAGTGTGTGTTGGATATAGTCTGCAAAATGGGTCGTGAGGCAGACGTTACTCAGTGGCAAAAAGGAGCCATCGTGTTTGGCAGAGCCCACGGCAAAGCTGGGCACTTGCGTTTTTTTTGCGGTACTGCGATACTGCGGTACTACCGCACTACCAAACCGGTACCGCATAACGCAGTACCGCAAAAAATGCGGTAGCGGTACTGCTGTACTTTCAGCGATCCTTTGCGGTACTGCGTTATGCGGTACCGGTTTGGTAGTGCTGTAGTACCGCAGTACCGTAGTACCGCAAAAAAAACCGCAAGTGCCCAGCTTTGGCCCACGGACACAAAATGTCTGAAGTAGCCCAATTTGTTGGTGTGTCAACGCGTACTGTCCAGCGAGTTTACAAAGAGTGGTGTAGTTCGCAATCAACTGAAAATCGACGGCGTAACTGTGGCCGGAAAACAATTCTCGACAATAGGGAGCGCCGCCATGTTTCTCGACTAGTAACTGCAAATCGTTTTCAAACCAGAGAACAATTCCTCCAAGAAACCAATGAGGTTCTCCAGCGACCAATTTCCGAACGGACATTGCGACGAGAACTGCATGCGATGGACATCTGGAGCAGGGTACCACGGAAGAGGCCGCTGTTAACAGCAGGTCACAAATTGCCACGTTATAAATGGGCTCAGAGGCACAAAAACTGGACTGCGGCAGATTGGAAACGTGTAATTTGGTCCGATGAGTCCCGTTTTTGTTTGTTCTCCAATGATGGGAGGCGACGAGTACATCGCAGGTCCAATGAAGCCTTTAATCCTGAATGCGTCGAAGGTGTTGTTCAGGCTGGAGGTGGTTCCGTGATGTTCTGGGGATGTTTTTCGTACCACGAAATGGGCCCTCTCGTTCCAGTGACGATGAATTTGAACCAGCAGGCGTACCTCCGCATACCAAATGATGAATTGGTCTCTGCCTCGCCGGATTCGTGCGGTTATCAAGGCCAGAGGCGCCGTCACACGTTATTAGGTACATTCTGAGAGGGGTGACTAATTTTTTGTCCGGTGTGCTTATTTTGGATAATATTGTGGTCAGTGAAGGGCAGGTATTGCGCTATATTGATAAAATGAAAACGTGTAAATCACCGGGGCCGGATTCCATATATCCCATACAACTAAAAGAATTAAAAGGTAGCATTGTTGTGCCGCTAACAAAGATTTTTAATGCGTCTATTTCTGAGGGGTGCGTACCAGATAATTTCAAGTTAGCAAACGTAACACCTATCTTTAAGAAAGGCGATAAAGGTGCGGCGGGAAATTATAGGCCAATCAGTTTAACGTCTGTTGTAGGTAAGCTACTGGAATCAATAATTAGGGATCGTATAGTCGAACACTTAGAATTGCATAAACTAGTTAGAAATACGCAGCACGGTTTTAGGCGAAACAAATCTTGCTTAACTAATCTTTTAGAATTTTTCCAAAGCGTGGTTGACGTTTACGATAGACATCGGGCGGTTGATGTAGTGTATTTAGATTTTCAAAAAGCGTTTGACACCGTTCCGCACAAAAGACTCATTGAAACTAAGGCTCTTGGAATCAGGGTGTAGTAATAAATTGGATAGAAGAGTGGTTGCGAGGTAGGAAACAGAGGGTGGTCGTTGATGGAGCGGAGTAGTGTTGGGCTAATGTAGCGAGTGGCGTTCTTCAGGGTTCTGTATTGGGCGGCTTGGGCCCCTTGCTTTTTCTTATATATATTAACGATTTAGATGTCGGCCTAGTCAGTACAGTCTCAAAGTTTGCGGATGACACGAAGCTGGGTGGTAGGGCGATTAATGTCGAAGATAGAGGTCAAATCCAGGAAGATCTGGATAAAATCGTTGATTGGTCAGTCACATGGCAAATGAGATTTAACGTTGATAAGTGCAAAATTTTGCATATAGGTTCGCGTAACGGTAATTTTGCGTATAGTATGTCAGGGAAAGATTTAACAAGCGTAGAGCAGGAAAAAGATTTAGGAGTTATAGTCACTGGTGATTTAAAAGTAGCGAAACAAAGTACAGCAGCGGTCGGTAAGGCGAACAAAGTGTTAGGTTTTATAGCTCGAAATTTTGAGTACAAATCGCGCGATATTATAGTTCCTCTTTATAAATCATTAGTTAGACCCCATTTGGAGTACGCAGTCCAATTTTGGAATCCGCATATGCGCAAAGATATAGACAAAATCGAAAGAGTTCAAACGAGCAACTAAGATGATTCCGTCGCTTAGGTCAAAGTCGTACGAGGATAGGCTTAAGGAGTTAAAATTGACTACACTCGAGACTAGGAGGCTAAGGGGTGATCTAATCCAGGTTTTCAAAATTATGAATGGGTTCGATAACGTAGATAGAGATAGCTTTTTCGAAATATCTCAATATAATAGGACTAGAAATAACGGGTGTAAGTTGACAAGTAGAAGGTTCGAGACAGCAGTTGCCAAAAACTTTTTTACGCATAGAATAGTAAATAGCTGGAATAGTTTGCCGGTAGAAGTAATTAGTAGCACGTCTATAAACATGTTTAAAAATCGATTAGACGTATATGTTGATAGATTGGGTATAGTTTAAGGTAGTAAAATTAAGGCTTTGTGGTGATAGATCCCACAGCTCAACACAAGTGTTGTGGGATATAAGGAGACAGCATCTTGAGTTAGGGGATACTCTCTGTCCTTACACACCCCATTTAAAGAGATTCCTCTGCCGAGCGGTGCCCCCCAATAGTACTGTGTGGTATTGAAAAACTCATGATCTTCACTTGCCTCACAAACACCTTTAAATGGGAGACCCAAAATGGGTGCACACACATTTCTGCATTACTGTACAGTCTTTACAGCCACACCTACACTTTTCCTCCTAAGTATATATATTGTAATGTATATGGTTGTAAATTTTGACTTGGTCCGCAATCGATATGAACCGTGACTTATTTTTGGTTGGCAAGGTACTAGTATTGTTGGATACCGTAATGAAATTGACTGGATTCTTTGGATCTGATATATTTGCATGTCGGTTATAAATAGATATAGAGTGTAACATATTTGTGGATAGTAGTCTATTATGACTTGACTTGATCCTCTGGATCCAGAGATCCTATCTTTAGTTTTAAATCGATAATTAATTAGTTTTAAATTGATAATTATTTAGTTTTGTAAAAATTGGTCGTTGCCAATGTACAGGCAGTTTTTACATAAATTTCTTATGTTCTTGTGGTTCGGAACCCACGTAAAATTGTAGGTCCCCTCCGCCACCACGGAGGACATACACAATTACGAACACAGTTAGGTAGACCAGCCATGAGTGGATTCTAGGGTCTTTGTTGGTCTGAAACATTATAACATTATAACATTATATACAGATTGTATAGGGGCTAACAAATCTACGCTGACTGGACTTCATTACATTGAGAAGTATTGAAAGTATTGAAGATTGCAATTTTAGAATTAAGGTATGTCTGTACATTTGAGGAGCTAAGATTACCAAGATGTCTATTTAAGCGGGATCTGAAACTGGAGTGGGATAGTGTTTGTTTGATTAGAGTAGAAAGGTTATTCTATAATGAAGGAGCAACTTGTCACACTACCATTCTACCAACACGGGATCGTTTCATACTTGTTTACAGTTCGTCATTATTTCTAAGACTCGTGTCAGGATGACGTTGATAGTTTGAAGGAAACTGGTACCCAGTGAGGAAGGTAGTTTTGCGTAACTTTGTACGCAAATGTGCAGATGTCAAACTGCAGTTTCAAGTTTATATTTAACTAACCTAAATTTTCTCTAAAAGGAGTTGCATGATCGTTTTTCTTGTCATATCTACATGCCACTTTAATCGCAAAATTGTGCACATTTTTTTAACCTGTTTTAGGAAAGTTGAGGAACACCTACTTCAAATGAGAGGACAGCAGGCTATGCGACTCATCACCCGACTCATCACCAAACCATTTATGATACAATCAATGTTCTCGCTGCTACAGTATATCGAAGTTGCTTTTCCGTTTTTGCAAATAAATTAAGTTGTCCTTCACTTTTCAACTCATTATATTTATATGCTTTTCAAAAGAAATGTGTTTTTTCAAAGATGATACCTACTACCTACTGTACATTTTTGACGGATTTAGAAATTGGTATGTCACAAGTATCAGATTTTAAGTTCTTTCATTTATCTTATTCATGTACCTTCTTCATCCTATGAATATGTACAGTACTGCATTTTATTTGGATTTATTTTCAAGCGTACAACTACGATCAAAAGAGTTGAAATACCTTAACATTTTTGGAATGAGAGAGGTATTAACAGAAATTGCCTGAAGGTAATACTAATGTATTTTGAATCCTGATAATAAATTTAGTAATATTTGCCAAGGTTTGCGAACTTCCTCATAAAAATTTGGTGTAATTATTATTTGCTGTATTAGTTTTAGTATGTTATACCTTCTCAATTTTGCAGTTTCTTGATAAGTATATTCAAATTACAAAGTGGTATGAAATTCAATACATCAACGGCACATCATTACGCAGAAGTAGCAAGCAGGTTTCATTTGACTTTAGTTTGATGGTGGTTTAGGGCTGTGAGAATGCGACTCCTACGTAATTTCTAACCCTTTTTAAAGTATTTTGCATTTTATGTACTTTCATTTTTGTATATTGTTTTTACTCATTAATTCATGTGTCATATTCATTGTCATCAAATTTGTTTTTGCTCATTTGGATTCTATAGTTTTTGCTGAAGATGACCCCTTTGATGGTTTGAAACGCCTATTAAGTAAAAGATGTCTAAGATCCTAGTGTTAGTCCATTATATATATATATATATATATAATATATATATATATATATATATATATATATTGTGTGTGTGTGTGTGTTCCCCAAAATGGACCTATTTTTATTTGTCCATTATTTTATAATGGATGTATATTTTATTAGTGGGGTTTCTTCTTCAGAAAGGTAACAGAGTGAGTTTTTCATTCCGCATATTCCTATATACACATATCAATACATTTCTAAGTTTTCATTACTTAATAACTAATCAAATGTTGTATATTAAAACCGTTCTTTCACCATTTCATACTTAAAGCAATAACTTTTCCAAATTTCTACGAAATGAAGAAAAGACGATACCACTATCAACAGACTATAGCCTGGTAAAAGTTAATAATGGTGGACAATTTGTTTTATAAAAAATATAAATGATCAATAAATTCCAAATAGCCTTTATGCCATGAATAAGTGGTTTTGTTAAATAGAAATTGCAAATAAAGCTATAAATAATCGTTAAAAGTCGGACTAGTTCGTATAGTGTATAGACTCATTGGATATATTAAGATATTTGGGCGATTAATTATATTAACCGAAATCCATACTGGGCTCCAAATAAATCTAATCTAACCTAACCTAACCCAACTTACAAAAAACCACTTGCATGTGGTTGTATGCTTTGTTGGGCACAAATCTAACCCAAACTACCTCACCTTACTTACAAAAAACACTTGCATGTGGTTGAATGCTTTGTCTGGCGATTTATTTGGAGCCGAATATGGATTTCGGCTGCTATAATTAATCGGCCAAATATTTAAATATCTACTAATTAAACGCTAAACGAATTAGTCCCATGTTTAGTATGGGAAAACAAAAATTCTAAGGTAATTCCTTAACCTAACCTACAAAAAAAAAAAAATGTGGTTGTATGCTCTTATTAAAAGTCTAATAAGTAATTTTTTTTTTAAATAAAACAAAAAAATTGTCCACTGATCTTAACCTTAGCCCTATAGCCTAGTAAGGCCATGGGAGACCTTACTAGGCTATAGCCTTTAAGGAAAGCTAAGTCTTGTTTGACTAAGTCTCCTTAAGGACCTAGTCTACACGGAACAATATGGCTGAGCCCTCAAACAGTGATGCCGTGATTGCAGCTGGGACAGAATCAAGATCGTTGAGTGGCTTCATGTGACAAATTCTGTGACGCAGGTGCAGAGGAACTTTTGCAAAGAATATGAATGCAGAGATCCACTCAATAGGAAGACAATACCTCAAATTGTTAGAAAATTTAAAAAAAAAGGACATATAACCAATCAATTACTAGAGGAGATTGTAGACATCAATCGACCAGGGAATTACTGACGGGTAGACATTAGGCAAAAGAGAGGGAGTGCTGGAACTCCCATTTCTCTTGTTACTGTCCCCTTTAGCTGTTCTTTTTCCCTGTCTCATCTACCCTGTGAGCAGTCCAGCATCCTTTCAAACACATACCTCTCCCTCTATTCCTCACTTCACATATATGCATCTTACACACTACACAATGTTTTCGAAATTTATTTAAAAAAAAAATGAAATTGTTGAGACTTGGAAACCTCGTTTTTGGCTCTCTCTTTCTTCTATGGAGGGATCACTTTTGCGGGCACTCGCCCTTGGCCCACTCCTTCCTGCATAAAAAAAAAGGAGAATAGTGGAGGCTCTGGAACACGTAAATATGGTTCCCGAAATTACTGCGCGCAGTCGGCAGAAGTTAATTCAACGTTTGTTAGCAGAAGTAGGTATTTCACGAACATCTGTGCATTCTATATTTCGTACCGAATTAAAGCTTTTTCCCTACAAAATTCATTCACAAGCTTCACTGACTAATGTTCAAAAACGAATGGAATTCGCAACATGGATGTTAGCAAAGCTAAAAGAAAATCCGAAGTGTTTGAAACACATCCACTTCACTGACGAGTGTTATGTACAGTTGCGCTCATTATTCGTAGGACACTCTTGAGAACAGATAGCAACACCTGGCATATATTTGTTGTGTGTACTACAAACGGTTGTAACATTTTATGAATGACTCTGGGGTTTAGCGCTAATTGATTGACTCATTGCCAACTGTCTTTAGAACATAATTATTTCCACTCACCACTCTGATTTACATATTACAAAGGAAACATAAATAATTTAAAGCGATTTCGGGCACATGTTTATATAAACTTTTTCATTGTTTTCAGGTTCTGAATCCATCCTGAAAGTGCGTCCCACATGTTATAAAACACCCTGTATATGAGACTCGGTAGTGCACTGGTTAGTATCGCTGACTACGAACTGCCGTGGTCGATCCCCGACGACGACAGGTGGCGCGCAACAAACCCAACTGTTTACCCATCGACACAATAAAATTGGTTGGTAGATAAATGGGTACCCTGGGTAGAATAGTGATTAACATAGCGAGATGCTGGTGGGTGTGGTTAATATTTCACGTTAAACTGTAGATATAATGTTGAGTGACAAGCTTAACCTTCGTCAGAATGAACAATTTGGACGGTAGCTAATCCAAGGTTAATCAAAGATATATATATATAATATATATATATATATATATATATATTAGTGATGTAGCGGATGTCATTTTTTTCACATCCGCGGATGCGGATGCGGCTGAGGATGTTTGATTTCAACATCCGCGGATGCGGATGCGGATGTCTACATTTTCGTTATTTTTTAGGATATATTCGAGATTTGTTGTGTTTAACGTATATAATAAGTTATTATATAGAGAGAGCTGTAGCTATAATGTAGTATAATTGATTAATTGTACAATAATTGCTGTACTTTTCTCTGAACATATAAAATAATATCAAGCATCTAACTAATATAGAAATCAATTAGTGAATTCGTCTGCAAATAAATTCGTTATATTTTGTTGAGTTTCAGCCACAATTAGAAACCATAATTGTGTTACCAGGATGCGGGACGTGAACCCAACTCAAATGCACCCCACCGACCTCTTTCCCCAACCTCCACCCTTATAGAAAGAGATCTTTAATTAGCTTGATAACTATTTATATTAAGTTTAAAGTTTTATTAGGCATATTTATAAATGAGTAATTAAAATAAAGTAAACTAAGATGTTCATTGTTTAATGTTCAAACTTAATTATAGGAAGGTTATGCTTAAGGAACATTAACTTTTCCGCCTTTTCTGCTGCCAGTCTGTTTCTCTTTTCATCATATATTAATCCAGCACTGCTAAATAATCTCTCGCTTGGTACGTTTGTTGGAGGACAGGCTAAATGTTTCCTTGCAAGTTTACTCAAGTATGGATAGATATTCTGCGTATTTTTCCACTAACTAATAGGATTGTCACATGCAGCCAGGCGTTTTTCTTGGTGATAGCTCTCGATCATTTTTACTACATCTTTTGACATCGCGTAGGTCTCGTCATTGCTGCTTGACTCAAGAAACTGAGAGACAGATTCTGTGATAGATTTGCTTGTTGAAGGTGTTGGTTCTGTCACTGAAACTTTTATTCTTTTGGTGGGTGGCGAAGCGACAGATTCAAGAGATTGAAGCTCTTCAACTGCTTTGCCAAGTGATGATTTAACTCGTTCTAATGTACTAGGTGAAAATAACTTAGCTTTGTAACGTGGATCTAAGTAGGTTGCAAGAGAGTAACTTCATACAAGAACAGCCTCTCGTCTTGTCGCTTGCATCACTTTTGCGCAAAATGAACTAGTTCTATTAATATAGTAGAATTTGATAATTTCCGCTTATTAATGACGTTTTATCTCAACGGTCCACATCCGCACGACATCCGCAGTCCAAAGTGCGGATGCGAGAAAATGTGCGGATGTTCCGCGGATGCGGATGCGGATGTGACCTACATCACTAATATATATATATATATATATATATATATATATTACTCTCATTCGTAATAATTCTTTTGTATTAAAACATTTCAAATTCATTAAGCCATTAGTTTAATTAGCACTATTACTACAGCACCATGCTACGTCAAAACACTGTCATTCACGATAATTCTATTTCATTTAATACATATCAAATTCATCATGATGAAAACTGTTGTATGGCACAGTTACCTACAAAATCTCGGTCTATATTTAGGCTCATAATTTGATTATTACATAATGCCACTGTACTACGTCAAAATTTTTAGTCGCTCTTCCGCAAACAGGCGCTCAGCTTTTAGAAACGGCTTCATTTAAGAGAAATGAAAAAACTTGTAATGTTTTAACCCACATCACATTCAATAGATTTGCAACTATTTACAATAAACTGACTTAATTTAGCGTCTAACGTTTTAAATAAGTTTCAGATATTTTTGCAGTTAAATTATTACCCTGTCAATCTCCACCACCTATGGTAGGTTTGCAAAAATAAAAACCTGTTCAAGCTGCATGTTCGGGAAAATGTAAGCTAAAGAATATTAGCTAAGAAATTGTAAATTAATTGTATAATAAGGGGTTCCAAAAAACCTTAGCCCCCCCCCCCCATTTGCAGCTTACATGTTTACTTATATCAAATAGTTTTTAGTGATTATAAAAATATATAAAATTCTTTATTTACTGCAGGTATTAAAATTACTCTAGCTGATGAAGTGATAATATAATGGCTTCTCAATTAATTGGTGATTCGGAGAGGCAACGTGTGATAGATCGCATACGAGCAATAACATTTCGGGAAGCTCGTGATGCTAGAGCCACCTTTATAACACGTTCATGGGTTGCCAAAAAGTTGCGAAGAAGTGAGGACTTCGTCAAAAGAAATTGGAATAAAACTTTGGATGAATGTGAAATGGATACAACCAAATCTGGGCGCCCAAATTTGCCACTCTCTCGGGAAACAAAGGACATCATTGAAAGCGGTACGCGTAAGCGGAAAAACAGCTGTGCTAAACTTTCTAGAGAGATCGAAGTGTTGAGAGGAAAGATCGTTAGTGGTGAGATCATTCGACTGTACCGTCATAAGCAAGGTTTAAAGCCTTGGCATGAACTTCCAAAGCCAAGAAAAACGCAACTTAACATCGATGACAGAATGTGGTTTGCCCATTATCTTGAAGATTGAGATGTGGATGATTTCATGCATTTAGCTGTCTCCGATGAATTTTTTGTTTACGTAACACGTCGGCCTAACTACCAAAATGATCGAGTGTGGGCTACAACACCAGATGAAATCAATGACAATGAACATTATCGCGAATTATTAAAAAGTCCAGACTGTGTTGGTGTGTTTGTTTTGTTCACTGCAAAGAAGCTCATGTGGGTGCTGAAGCCAAATGGTCAGAGTTGGGATGGACAGTATTTTCGTGATATTATTCTATCCCAGCATGTCATTCCTTTTCTAAGAAACCCAAACAATATTATGGATGTCGATCAGGTCACACTTCTGCACGATAAGGCCCCCTGCTTTAAGGCATTAGCCACTCAACAGTTGTTGCGGAACCATGAGATCGATTTCTTTGGAAATGAAGAATGGCCAGGAAATTCTCCTGACCTGAACGTCTGTGAACACAGTGGATCAGTTATAAAGGACAAGTTTGAATGTCTCTTGTTTCAAGAACCTGCAGCAAATCGATTTTCGAAGGATACAATGACGCAACACATTGAAACTGTGTTAGCAAATTTGCGTAACGATCAAGATCTATTCACGTCACTTTTGGCAAGCTACCCAAAGCGAATTCAGGCTGTCTTGGAAGCCAATGGCGGGAACACCAAGTTTTAATTGTTTCTCATTAAATGCAGGATTAAATTCTCTTTCGTAAGGTATGTTTAGTTTTACTGTAACTCTAATGGTTTAGGCCATGGGCGGGGAAGGCTAAGGTTTATTGGAGCCCCGTACAATAAAATAACTTTTATATCTTGAAATTACATAATATTCTGCATGACACTCTTCCATTTTTAAAATCTATATATAGTATATACACCTAGCTGATCAATCACTGCTGGTTAGAAGCGAAGATATTTTCATAGGAACAATCCCTGAAACGATATATATATATATATATATATATATATATATATATATATATATATATATATATATATATTTATATATACACATGGTGTCCGAGAATTATCTGTACAATTTTTGGCTGTTATTAAAAGTCAACCATGAAGTGTAGAAATTCCAGTTTTGTCCCATTTTACAGAGAATCTCATTAAGTTTTTTCTGATACCAAGTTTTGACAAGTTTTTTAGAAATTCCAGTGTGTCCGAACATTATCTGTACAATTTCATCTTTTAATAAAATTCTTGATAACACACGTAAAATTCTTAAACAAGATTATTTAGAATCTGTATTTTCAAAAGTTTCTTTTATTAAAGTAACGTTGTTACAAACATTCGATATGTGCACCATTAGTGATTCGCAAAACATCCAATCGATACTCCAAATGTTGCCATGTACGCTGCAGCATATCCACATCAATTCGCTCAGTAGCAGCTGTGATTCTTGCTTTTAAATCATCAATGTCTGTCACCCGCGTACATTTCTAAAAAAACTTGTCAAAACGTGGCATCAGAAAAAACTTAATGAGATTCTCTGTAAAATGGGACAACACTGGAATTTCTACACTTCATGGTTGACTTTTAATAACAGCCAAAAATTGTACAGATAATTCTCGGACACCCTGTATATATATTGCAAAAATATTAATTCAACTAGGAGTATAATTAATTCAGAAATATCACCATAATAATAATGAAATGATTCACTGCAAACAAATTTCATAAATTTATTAATAAAAGAAATGTGTATCTTCATGAACTTTATACTGACGATTTCACTGAAAGTTATATAATTATAATTATAACCTAATACTTCAAGTAGCTATATTATAATGTTTAACTTAGGCATGTAGTCGGTGAACACGGTTTATTACTCTTTTTCTTTCTTATACAACGTACTACCTCCGTTTCAAAAATGTAATCAAGCTAATCAAGATGTAATCAAGATGGTGGCCTAACCTTTCCTGCAGAGGGAGCCATTTTCAACTTTACCTTGCGTGGGGAGTCTGCATGATGCCACTCCATAGATTGGTGTTTTGTTTCAGGTTCAAAGTGGTGTACCCAAGTCTCATCCCCAGTCACAATTCGTGAAAGGAAGTCATCCCCTTCTGTCTCGTATCGAACCAACGACTCAAAAGCAATTTCTTTTCTTTGGGCTTTGTGATCTTCAGTCAGTTCGTGAGGAACAAACCGTGAACACACTTTGGAGTATCCCAGTTGCTGAATTAATTATCGTATTCACACTTCATTCACTAATTCCTAGCTCCAGTGATATCTCCTTGTATGTCACGCGCCAATTTGATCGAATGATGGTGTGAGCACGTTGCACAGTGTGAGATGTGACAGCCGATGCCGGGCGACCGCTGCGTGGCTCATCATCGAGGTTGGCTCTCCTTCTCTCCGATGATCTCAAACGTTTAGACCAGCGTCCAACTGTTTTACAGCATCTCCATAAACGTTTTGTAGAAGTTTGTGACTATTTCCAACTGTTTCATTCTCTGCGGTTAAGAACCCGATAATAGCTCTCTGTTTACGACGTGCATCACTGTCAGACGCCATTTTCGAAAGTGCGTTAACCATCGGTTTTATACAAGGGCGTTTAAAAGCGGTTTTATACAAGGAGGGGTGGTTCAAACTGGAAAAATCCGGTTATGTGAAGTGCAGAAAGTTCAAACTTACGGCCCCAAACGATAGTTCAGACCCATGGCATATTATTTAGCTAAGAAAAAAGGGTGGAACAAAATATATTGAGTGCCCCTAGTATATATATATATATATATATATATATATATATATATATATATATATATATATATATATATATATGTGTGTGTGTGTGTGTGTGTGTGTGTGTGTGTGTATACGAAAACGGCAATTAGCCTATATTTTGCGTATACATAATGCTGTTATTATTTCGACTTATGTTTTGTACATGTGCTTATCTTACGGGGCTTTTCTCTTATTACAGGTACTTGCTATTACGTTTGCTGCACAACACTAAGAAATATTGTATGCAATGCAAAGACAGTTTACAAGAGGACCCCAGAACAAATCATTGTAAGTTTTAGTGTATATCATTTCACGTGTTTTATTGTGAAATTCATCCCATATATATATATATATATATATCTATATATATATATATATATATACATATATATATATATATATATATATATATTTATATATAGTGCAAGTTTTTATATATAATAACGTTTGGTTAACCTTTGGTTAGCATCCGCCAGAATTGTTCATTCTGGCGAAGGTTAAGCTTTTCACTCCCCCTTAGACCTACAGTTTAGCGTGGAATCCGAACCACGCACCACCAGCAACCCAGCGTCTTAACCACTATGCCAACCAGGGTACTCATATATATATATATATATATATATATATATATATATATATATGTGTGTGTGTGTGTGTATATATATATATATGGGAAATAAGAGAATGGCACATGTTGAGCAATGTAGGCAAACGTTTCGGGCAGTTTTAATTTTCGCCATTAGTGCAAAAAATATAAAAATAAGAAATGTAAAATAAATAATAAGGTCAACAAAGAATATTCTGTTAATATAATTATATTACTATAACGCATGATGTAGATTTCCGTGTCACACATTACTATATTGCTTCATTATCTAATATTTAGAGGAAACGCTGGGGGACCACAACCAATCAAAATATGGACGTCGCTCAAAATTTGTACAGCCTCATTCAGTTCCGGCCCCAAGTCATCGATGGCCCAACATCGGGGAAATGCAAGTAAGCTTTACTTTAGTAATATATACTGTGTGTATATATATATATATATATATATATATATATATATATACACACTCGTATATATCGTCGGGTGTTGTAATTAACAATCACTTGTGAAATCGACCAACGCATGTAGGATTATAAAGGTACATTTTTATACACATCACTCAGTACCTATGTCCGTAAATATTTGTGCATGTTTGAAGGAGAGCAGCTTTAGCTCTACGCAAACTTCTTATACGTGGCTAGTTACTCAAACGTTGGTGCTGGCTCGGCCCAAGACGCTTAAATTCTTGTACATATTCTAATGTTTCAATTCTCATTTTGGGGGTGATACTGGAAGAATGACTAGAGTTCCCCGTACAGAGATGCAAGTCCTTAGCTTTGCAACGTTGAAAGAACACTACGGTTCTGCAAGCGTAACTCGTCAGCTTTCAGGAGACGCATTAAGTCTTTAACAAAAGGAACCGATAGCCCTGTATTAGAGCCCTAGACCCAAACACCCATCTTCACATCGTGTATACTACATTGAACTCATGAATCAGTCACAAATCGTGAGTCAGCAGTATGTACATCAAACATCGATGGAGGGAATGAGGGCCAAACCTCACTCCGCAGGAGATTCCAAACACACATGCAACACATCAGCGTTGCCTAGCCATAAAAGGTTGGCTTATATATATATATATATATATATATATATATATATATATATATATATATATATATATATATATATATATATAGTCATTTTTACCAGCCCTTCATATATGACCCCTTGTTTACAAAAGTCAGTATTCTTTCTGTTCTTTCAAACAGTTCACCATCAGCCTTATTTTTACCCATCCTTTTTGTCATTCAGGTAAATTCATTTACCGTCTTTTCTCGTGGTAAAGCTCAAAACCCATACTCAAACCTGGTCACCATCAATCCTGGGGGCTACTGTGTTACTACCCCAATATTTCTCCGAGAAATTGTACTGTCAACCCCCTCTTTCCTTTAATTTATCAAAGAGCTTTTAAATTGAACAATCTGCCTGCACATCTCTATACCGGAGAATCCCCCTTCCACATTCCTATTCCTCTTCCTGTTTTAAGACCAGATGCATTTGGTTCAGATGTGTAGTGTTTGACACAGAAATATTTTCTGCTCTGTTTCCAACTTTAGGGTATTTATTTCACGAAGCCACGAATTAAGCTCGAGACATGCCGTATGTTTGACTTAATCCATCACCTTATTATTACTAACTCACAAGTGAGATCAATAACGTGCATGTAAAGACCACATCTTTACTCTTCCGTCTGACATTCATGGGCTCCTCCGACCACAATCGTATAACTGTTTCCTCTTCTATCGCTCAAGCCGGTCTTTCGGTCCTCCCAAGAGGGTGTGCCTTTGACACTTTAGCGTCACTGATTGGATGGGCTTTAGGCAGTACTTCTGTGATTTCCCATGGAACGATTACTACTTACGTTGCCGGGGACGTTCCGAGTGAGTTGAGAGCATCGCGGAGGTGATTCTCTCGGGCATGGAGGCGTGCATTCCATACTCTGTTCCTACTACTAATGCAAAAACTGTGGTTTAACTTTACTTGTTCTAATGCTACCCGCAACAGAGAGGAGGCTTTCAGAAGGTACCACCCCCATCCAACTCCTGACTCTCATTCAGCTTATATTTCTATCCGAATTCGTGCAAAATCCGTTCTTCGACTCGTCTAAAATTCCTTCATCCGTCAAAAATGTGAAAACCTATCTAATTCTAATTCTTCGCACTCTTTCAGGCAGCTAGCTAAGAACCTCTTCAACAACTTCACCTCTTCTTCTTTCCCTCCTCTCTTCCACCCCGATGGCTCAGCTGTCGGTTCTTCTCCTGACAAAGCTAAACTCTTCGCTCAAACTTTCGCTTTCACCTCAACCATGGACGATTCCGGTGCTGTTCCTCCACCCCCTCCTCCCTCTGACTTTATTATGTCTGAAATTAGAATCGTTTCAAAAAATGTTCTTTCTGGCCTATCTGGGGTCAGCTCTAGGATGGTGTACGGTCCTGGTGGTATTCCTCCTGTTGTTCTTAAGGACTGTGCTTCAGTGCTAACATCCTGCCTAGGCAAACTCTTACGTTTTTGGCTCTCATCTGGCATTTTGCCTTCCTGCTGGAAGTTTGCTTTCATTCAGCCTGTCCCAAGGAAGGTTAACCGCTCTAAACCCTTCAGCTATATTCAAACTGTTTTGATTTCTTGCCCTTCTCAAATTTTTTAATCTATCCTTAATAGGAAGAATCTTAAACACCTCCCTTCTCACAGTCTTCTTTCAGATCGTCAGTATGTAGGCTGACCATACGTACCGTTTTGAACGGGACAGTACCGTTTGTTTTATATTTCGTGGCCGTCCCGTCGTTTTAATAAAAATGTCAATTTTGTCCCGGTTTATGTACTTACTTTTTCATGAATACAGAATATTACATAACCCCGTCCCTTTTTTGCCATCCCAATGTCCCGTTTTTGTCTCAAGGAAATATGGTCAGCCTATCAGTATGGGCTCCCCAACGGTACTTCTACTAACGATCTTCTTGCATATCTCTCTGACTCATGGTATTCATCCTTTTAGGATTTAGGTGAAACTCTTGCTATTGCGCTAGACATATCGAAAACCTTTGATAGAGTGTGGTACAAATTTTAATATCCACAATGCCCTCCTTCGGCTTTTATCCTTCTACCTGTACCTTCACCTCTAATTCTCCTTCTAGCCGATCTACAGCTGCGGTTGCAGATGGCCTCTGTTCTTCTCCTAAAGCTATCAACAGAGGTGTTCCTCAGAGGGACTGTTCTGTCAGCCAATCTTTTCCTTTTATTTATTAATGGTGTTTAATTCGCTCTTCCTCTCCGATTCACTCCTATGCTGATGATCCCACATTTAACTTCTCCACCCGCTTCCCAGAGCCTCCTTCTCAACAGTCACACCCTGATTCGTGTAGGACGACTATGGAACACCTGATCTCTGATCTTTCTCTTATCTCTGATTGGGGCAGAGAAAACTTTGTGACTTTCAATGCCTCAAAACTCGGTTCCTCCACCTGTCTACTCGTCACACGACTATAACCTTACCTTCAACAACATACAACTCAGTCCTACCTCTTCTCTTAACATTCCTGGCGTTTCCTTTCTCGTGATCTTTCATATAAAGATCACATATACTCTCTTTCCAAAACAGCTTCTAAGAGGTTAGGCGTGGTGTACTGCCTACGCAGTTTCTTCAACCCGCTCAGTTGCTGTCTCTGTACAGGAGTCTTGGCCGCCCCTATATGATGTATGCTTCTCATGTATCGGGTAATTCAACCCCGACAGCCGTTCTTGACGTGGGGAATCAAAGGCTTTTGGCCTCATCAATTCCCCGCCCCTTACTCAGTCTTCATTCCATCTCTCTTCGCCCAATGCTGCCTTACTTTCTCTTTATTATCGCTATCGTAACGGACATTGCTCTTCTGAACTCTCAAATTGTATGCTTCCTCCTTTAAGGAGAGCATGGAGCCCCAGACTTTCGGCCCTTTTCCATTTCTTTTCTGTCCAACCCTCTATCACACGGGCTAATCGGTATTTTCGATCTTTCATCTACTCAACCGGTGAACTCTGGGACAATCTTCCTCAATCCATCTTTCCCCCTGTGTATGACCTCCCATCTTTCAAGCGCAGTGGGTCTAGGCATCTCGAAAACCCTGAACCATGATTTTGGCTTTCTTCTTCTTCTTCTTCTAGGGAGGAGGTGTAATTCTTTCTGCATATTATGGATTCATCATCTTTACACGTAAATACTTCAGCAGCATGGTGCTAGGCTTAATACCTTTGTTTAATTCCATAGGGTTTCTTATATTCCTCAAACTCTTGAAGAAGTTTTGATATTTCTTGATTAAAAAATTCCTTAGCTAGTCAGAATGTTTTGAACGCTCAATATATTTAGAAAACTATATATATATACAGGGTGTCCCAAAAAACTATATACTCTTTATAGCATCATATATTTTATAATTAAAAAAAAAAAACAATACATTGTTATAGCAATTGCCAATGAAAGGTAAATTAGTAATCTAAGTGATCAAAATGTTATAGCGAGTTGTTTGCATATAAATTTAATTAACTACGCCAAGTGCTCAAAATGTTCTCCGGCGGCATGAATGCACTTTTGAATGCGTCGACTAACTGATTCGCAGACATGGACTAATGTGGATGCTGTGATGGTCCCGCACTTTTCCCTAATTGCATCCTTAAGGTGTTCGAGTGTTGCGGGTCTTGTACCATAAACTGCATCCTTCAGGTAGCCCCACAAGTAAAAATCAAGTGGAGTCAAGTCCGGTGAACGTGGAAGATACTGAACGCTTCCTCTTCGTCCTATCCAACGGTTAGGCAACGTTTCATCGAGGTACCTTCTGACATCACAATGATAATGAGGGGGTGCTCCATCTTGTTGAAAGTAAAAGTCGTCGTTTCCAAACAACTTCCGAACTGCAGGTATAATTTCTGTCCGCAGCATGTCGAGATATGCGGCACCGGTAACTGTCCCATTAAAGAAAAATGGTCCAACCAAACCCCTGGATGATAAACCACACCATGCTGTTAATCCTGGTAAATTAACATGTTTATCCACATAAACGTGTGGATTATCAAGTGACCAGTACCTGCAGTTGTGTCGATTTACTGTGCCATTCAGCTTGAAAGTAGCTTCATCAGACCACACGATTTTGTTGGCAAACTGTACGTCTTTGGCTTCCACTGACTGAAACCATTCACAAAATTCGAGTCTGCGATCAGGGTCATCTTCAGTCATGGCGTGTAACAGACTTGGAATGTAGCTTTTCCATTTTGCCGACTTTAAAATCCGGTGAACACCTGATTTGCTGATTCCGGTCTCACGGGCGCATTGCCTAACTGATTTCTGTGGTGATCGATTAAATTTTTGCAACACTAAAACGGAGTTTTCATCACTCGCACTTGATTTGCGTCGTCCAGATCTTCGCTTGTGCATATCTTGAGCAGATCCCTCTGCCTCAAACTTGTCACGGATGCTTGTAATGGCGAGACGTGTCGGTGGCTTTGTACCAAATTCCCGGATCCATTGCCGCTGGACTTCGGACACATTCTCAAATTTCCAATACCATTTCAGAACACTTTTTCGTTGCTCCAGTGTCAAACGTTTACGCAACATGGGTTCTTTTGCTGAACTGAATAAAGTTGAATGCTGTAGAGTTTGTATCGTGGAATGAGTGCGTAGGCTAAGTCCGAAGCAAGCTAGTGAGTGACTAGACTACGTTCGGTCCATAGGCTTCGCCATTACAAGGCCTTTGATAAAACAAGGCCAGGCTTAGTCGACGCATTCAAAAGTGTATTCATGCCGCCGGAGAACATTTTGAGCACTTGGCGTAGTTAATTAAATTTTATATGCAAGCAACTCGCTATAACATTTTGATCACTTAGATTACTAATTTACCTTTCATTGGCAATTGCTATAACAATATATTGTTTGGTTTTTTTTTAAATTATAAAATATATGATGCTATAAAGAGTATATAGTTTTTTTTGGGACACCCTGTGTATATATATATATACAGGGTGAGTCAAAAGTAGCGCCCGATTTCTGTTTTTTCGGCTGTCAGATTCTTTCTGGGAAGTCATGTTGTTAATAATTGTCTTGCAGATTATTAATTTTCTTAGTTTATTTATTTTTGTTTTTGTTTTGCAGGTTATTGCTGAGAGTTTGGAAAGTTACTGAATTTGCACCAAATTGAACCATGAATTACCTTTCAATGAATCAACGCATTGCGGCCGTGAAACATTACTACAAATGTAATGAACAACCAACGATGCCGGCACGCCGTTTGGCACAGGAATTCGATATTAACCCACCCCAGGGAAGAAACATACGATTGATTGTCGAGAAATTTGAAGCAACAGGGTCGGTAGCCACTGCAAAGAAGTCCGGTCGTCCGAAAACGGCAACGAATGTAGCTAAGGCTGAAGAAGCCATCAGGAGACTGGAACAAAGTCCGCAAAAGTCAACTCGCCGTTTATCTGCAGAGTTGGAAGTGAGCCAATCAAGTGTTATCCATATCCTTCACCAGAAAAAATGGAAACCTTACATTCCACGCTTACTGCATGCCCTTCATGATGGAGATGACGACCGCCGTCTTCAATTTTGCGAAGAGTTCTTAGCTAAACTTGACGAAGAGGACACAATGCTAGACAACATCTGGTGGTCAGATGAGGCATGTTTTAAGCTTAACGGCACAATTAACAGACACAATTGTGTCTACTGGGCTGCGGAGAACCCAAGAGTGACAGTTGAGAAGGAGGTAAATTTACCTGGCGTGACAGTTTGGGCAGCCATATCTCCATTAGGGATAATTGGACTCTTTTTCTTTGAGGGATCTGTCACTGCAGAAATTTACCTGGATATGCTGCAAACCTTCTTTTAGCCCAGGGTACAAGATCACGACTGTTATTTCCAGCAAGATGGAGCTCCACCTCATTATGGACGTCATGTTCGTCAGTGGCTTCATGAAAACTTTCCCGGAAAGTGGATCGGCCGCCGCGGTCCGATCGAGTGGCCGGCACGCTCCCCAGACCTTACACCTCCAGATTTCTTTCTTTGGGGGCTCATGAAAGACCTTGTTTATCGTGAAAAGCCTCGTACCATTCAGGAATTGAAGGCTCAAATCACTGCAAAGTTTGAGGAAATTGATATCGAACTCTGCAGGCGTGTGTGCCACTCTGTGCCTGCTCGGCTGCAATTGTGCATCGATCACGAGGGAGGGCACTTTGAAAATTGCAAGTAAAACAGCTTGGTACAGTTCCGTAATAATTTTCCCCCGAATAAATGGTTAGATAAACATGTCATTCATTTATTTCTACCTTCTTGTACACTGTAATACAAATGGCAAACAAACAATCAACTGACAGAAATCGGGCGCTACTTTTGACTCACCCTGTATATATATATATAATATATAATATATATATATATAATATATATATATATATATATATATATAAAATCATGTACAGAATTTGAAAATGACGCAACTTTGTCATTAATGAGTCCACTGTCATTAATAACTCTACTAAACATAAACAGATTTGCCAAACCTTGTGGAGCTATTTATAATACATGTTATTATCTTTGTGAACTTAATTTTTCTAGAGAATCTAACTACTGTATGGCATGTTTTTAAGAAACTCGTATTCACAAATTTTCTCTTCTTTTCCAGAGTAGCGTATGACGAACCCTTTAAAAGATCTCGAAATGCATTATCACCAACATTTCAAGTGGGATCGAAAGAATAACGAGGGACCCTTCGGTTCTACTATTGAAGTAGCCCCTCAAGCGACCATCCAAGACCCCTACATCTCCGCAGGCGTGAAAAGATCTAGGCCTGTTGAAGACCAATCTCCGGCCACGTACGGTATGGAAGCTAAACGAACAAGGCTCAACGTCATGTTCAGCTCTGAGAACCAAGATTCATCGTCGACAAACTCATTATCGGGAGAACCAGATGAACAATGTCCTGAAAACCTCCAACCTTACACGTCATCCGCAACATTCCAAGTCCCTTCAAATGCGACCGCAATCCATACAGAGAAAATGAGTTATCATTCATCCAACGGTGTATCACTTATCTTAATACAAAATGTGTGTAATACCCCTCCACTTTCTAGAAGTCGTTACAACGTCAGGATTGATCCCCGAGTCGCGTATTCGGAGGGTTTAGAACAAGGGCTTCGCAACGTTGTTCGATGTATCATCGCATATGCTCTTCAGAGCAATGATGACCGGGAGACCCGAGTAAGGTTGGCGTTTGGGCTTGAGCCAAATAGCGAGGATAGCGATCTGTTCTGGATAGTAATACCTTAAAGGCACCTGGTGGCAGAAGATGTTGACTACATCCTTTCACGTTTTGCGCAAGCTTCTCAAAGTGGTTCAAAGTTTAGCGTGGAGAATTTCACGGTTGAAATTGGCCACGTATTCCGTGTTGTGGGACACACGGGCACGCCTTATACACTTAACTTCAATTCTCAGTCTATTTACAGACGTCACATAAACTTCGAGCGTGGTTGTGGATTTATAGCTATAATCCTGTCTCATATGTTTACCATGCTAAACAAGGCGTCTAGAAGTTTCCGACTGGAAGCAATCGTAGAAAGAGCACAAAAACTAGCTACAGATTGCAATCTTGATTTTAACTGTAATAAGGGTCCTGAAGAGCTGACGAAGGTAGGAGAACGGATGAAAGTTAGGATTGTCGTGTTTGGTATGGATCAAAATGGTAGAACAACGTAAGTATTTAAAAGCTGCGTGAGGGAACGTACAAAGCCTCTACTTGTTTTAGGGTTGGTGGGAGCAACTTGCCTTCACATTAGACGCATCAGAGATCTTTACGTAAACAATGATAAAAGCCGAAAATATGGAAGACATCACGATTTGTATAAGAGTTGTCTCACGTTTACGAATGATCTGTTGAAGCATTGTAAGGATTGTCACATGGTTTGCGACCAGTGTAAGAGCCCCAGGTGTGAAAGTCTGGTAGTTTTAACTGAGAAGCGCGACTGTAGTGTATGTAAGCGCATGTTTTTCAATAACATCTGTTTTGATTTCCATAAATCGATTGGCACGTGTAGGAAAATAAGGATTTGCGAGTGTGGTATGTTTCATACAATGGACAGTTGGGGAAAGTTTGAGCACAAATGCGATGAAATTCACTGTTCTGCATGTCATGAAAAATATAAGGCGGACGGTGTAAAGCATGTAGGTTATATGAAAGATGCCAAGCCTAAAAGTAAGCCCTGTATAACCGTATATTATGATATAGAAACTTACACAAACCCCGAAACAAAAGAGGTTATTCCGCATTTACTCGTAAGTCAGACTATTTGTGACGAGTACATGAACATTGAGTGTGATGAATGCCTCAAATGTGGTAAGCAGACAAACATTTTTAAGGTGTCTGCAGGAGATTCCCCGGTGAAACTCTTTGTGAACTATATTGTCAAGCTGGCAGAACAGTTCAAAAAAATGACTGTATATTGTTGCCATAACGCGGCAAAATTTGACACTCAGTTCCTTTATAAGGAGCTGCTTGAGCATGAATCATCAGAGTTATTCACGGGTGATACCTTGAAAACAGGGAACAAACTTATACAGATGCAGACAAGGGGAAATGTATAGTTTAAAGACACCATGCTGTTCACACCTTGTAAATTAGCCAGGCTACCCAAGGTGATGGGCGTAGATGCTGAAGTCTCAAAAGGGTACTTCCCTTACATATTTCTCACTCAAGATACTTTAAATTATGCCGATCTACCACTCCCCAAACATTACTTTAACTATGAATGTACGAGTGATAGTGAGCGTGAAGATTTTGACCAGTACTACAGCTGCTTTAATGAAGATAACCCTTAAAATATAGCGTATGAGTGTGAACGTTATTGTGTGAACGACGTACGTATACTTAGAGTATGCTTTCAAGCCTTTAGAGTATGTACATAACCCGTTTCAACTGTGATCTTCTACAAGCCGCAACCACGATCGCCTCATTATGTTTTACTGTATTCAAGAATAACTTCATGCCTAAAGAAACGTTAGCCGTCATTCCTCGAAACGCCCCGCGCATTTGTGGGGTATAAGGCTATTTACTGACTCACATACGTACAACAGCAGACCGGTGTATATATAAAACACGCTCGCAACACGGGGAAAGTTGCCATTAAGATCAATGGCCGCGTTTTTTGGGAGGACGGCTTAAGTGAGGACCCAACCACTGGTGAGAAGACGGTGCTGCGTCAGAGGGAACCTCCATGGAAGATCCCCCACCGACAGCCTCGCATGGACCCGTACCCGCGACCAGCTTATAAGTTCCCAGTTCAGTCACAAGGTTTTGTGGGAGCATGAATATGATGCCTGGATGGAAGCCGATGAGCAGTATCGCGAAGAAACAAGGGCTATCAAACGTACAATGGTGGTGGACCCCCTCAAATGCGGTAACAGCTTGTTTGGAGGACGTACAAACCCCTTCAAACTTTACTCTCCGCCTACGGACGGGGTGAAGCTTCACCACAACGATTTCTGCTCATTATACCCTTACGTACCCTTGCGTACTGCGTAGGCGTAGGTGCGCCTGTGAAACTTGTGGGCCCAGCCATGCCTACAATCGAGGATTTCTCAGCTAACTTGAGTGAGAGCTACAATGGGCTTTCTTTCGTAGATGTGCTCCCCCCTCGCGATTTATGGATGCTGATTTTGCCTGTTGTTATAGACCACAAACTCATGTTCCCTCTGTGTGTGAAGTGTGAAGAGGAGAACTATGGGGACTGTAATCACACTAGCCCTCCGCCACGAGTACAGAATACTGAAGATATATGAGGTGTGGAGGTTTCAGAAGCTCCCGAACCTTTTCACACCATATATAAATACTGTTTTGAAGGATAAAGTAGAAGCATCAGGATACCTATGAGGAGTTGAGGCCAAAAATGAAAAATCGACGTATATCCAGCGATATTGCGATCGTAAAGGAATACAACTTGAACGTGGCCAAATTGTGAGGAACCCTGGCAAGCCCTTTAGTGCAAAGTTGTGCCTAAATAGTCCTTGGGACAAGTTTGCCAGAATACAGACAAGGGGAATGTACATTTAACTCAAAGTTATAGTGAAGTCTGGTATTATGCAAACGCCAACGATAAAAAAGTCATGGAAATCGTGAATGTAGGTAATACGTACATAATAAGGTACTACCGGACCGAATTGACTACAGATACATCACGTGTCACAAACATACCTATAGCCAGTTTCACAACAGCCTACACACGTATCAAGCTGTGGCATCTGTTGCATTCTCTCGGTCGGCGGGTTCTGTATGCTGATACATATAGTGTCATATTCACGGAGAGGGAAGGTGAATATATGCCTCCTATTGGGGAATTCTTTGGAGAGTTGACTGATGAGATCAAGGATGAGTATGGAGATATCGCATACGCCGATTCTTTTGTCTCAACAGGCCAAAAAACGTACCGTGTACGCGTGAGGGTGGGGGAGGATTATAAGTACATCGTGAAGGCTAAAGGCATCACGCTTAACCATGCCAACCGACAGAGCGTCAACTTTGAATCGCTCAAAGAGCTAGTGTTCAGGAACTTGGGGCACGAAGGTTTGTCGTAACCTACAGGAAACGATACCAGGTGCCTGGCAGCTACAACACCGTACCCTTTGGATACTGTATCGACTAGCTGCATCACTTGTAATATTTAGCCGTATCTAATTATGTATGTATCTGTTACATCTTTCTTTTATTATAGATCCTTGTACCCCTGTTTACCATGCACTTTTAACCATTTTCTGTGTATTGTATTTGTACTGATAATAAATTTCTTGTTTTGTATAGATTGCTTTTCATTCTAACAACCTTATATATAGTTATGGGGGAATAAAGGTTGTATATGTACACACCAGTCACATAAAATGCAGGATTTTTTCCACAGTTTTTTAATAACGTAAACTTAGTCTCAGTATTAACCCTTTCTGTGCCTGCGATTCCATATGGTATCATCAACAAAAAGTACGTGTAATTTCCTCAGATTAGCTTCAATGATGGTTTATGGTATTTGAATATAACAATTAACTGTATAGCATATATGCCAGTTTTTTGGACATTGGCCTGAGCATTTAGAACACAAAAAGAGATGCAGAAACTATATGAAGGGTTACTCTCGTCTATAATGCAGAAAGCGTGATGTACCATTATGTTTAACAAAGGAGAAAAACTGCTTTAATGCATTCCATTCGAAGTAGTATGGCCTACCGTTGTGTTTACCAAAGGACAAATATTGTTATTATTTATTTCATTCAAAGTACCAAAGTTAAGTTAGTGTCTCTTATTACTTGATAGCGTCAATGGAGTCATATAATTTCTAGTGTAATTAATTAAATAAATTTCTAAACAAAGTTTCGTTTATGTTTCCATACCTATTTTTAACATTTTTAAGTGTTAAATTTTTTTTTAGCTCAAAACAATAATTTGGGATAGAAAGGTTTAATATTGCAGCCACCATCATCGCTCTGTGCAATACACGTCAATCAAATAGGTACCTACAAAGCCGAATAAACGCATGATGTTTTCCACATTCAGTAATTATGACATTAAGACAACTAATATTATTTTAAGTCATTTTATGATCAAGGTTTTAGTCTTCCTGCGAGCGTTTGAAGAACTTGTTAAGTATACATTCGCTTAGTATGAAAAGTTAAAATATGTCTACATGAATAAGATGGCTAATTATTTTATCTTCTCATAGTCAAATTTCAGTTGAAACCTATACATGCACCGATGTGTCGCGTGTTGAAATCTTCTAGCTCGTTACAATGTCGTTATTTTACTGAGGTTATTGCTCAAACAAAAAAAATTTTTAAATGATAAGAATATGTAATATAACAATGGATACAAAAGGCTACAAACAACAGCAGTCAGGATGGTTCATACGAGAATGTTTGTTTAGGAAGCTTTGATAAAAGATGTAAGAAAATTAAGACAGTAAATGAAAGTTTTAAAGCATAGCATAGGAGAGAGAGATTGGAAGGAAATAGAGACCTTTAAAGATAAAGCGAAAATGTAAGAGTAAAGAAGTCTGGTTCCGAATGAAAATTCGACAATACTTTTATGCGGTATAAAATGTTTCTAACGGGATTTAAGACAAAGTAAGCATCTGGTCTCTTTTAAAAGAGCCGACTGAATTAATTTGAAATACGTTAGTAACATTCCATCCCACAAAATTAACTATACGCCTAAATGACAATCGTTTAGTTTCATACCCTGAGCAATACCCTGAGTCCCCGCTATATTTCTGCAGTCAAAATGTTTTTAGGCATCGAGATTATCAAAATCTTTATTCATTTATATATATATATATATATATATATATATATATATATACTCTACAACGCGTGTTGTCGTTCATCGTTCTCTATGTTTTCCCCCCTTTATTGCGTATTTCTCTGCGACACACGATTTACATATTTGTCGTGGATAAAACATGATGGTAGGACGCCTCAGTAATTATGTAAATAAACCGTTGCTGAAGTCTACGCCGTAATTAAATTGACAGTACGGCTATTAACATTATTTATATATATATATATATATATATATATATATATATATATATACAGGGTGGGCCGAAAGTCTGGATCCATAGGAAAATATTTATTTTAATACATAAATTACAACAAATGGTAAATACTTGAAATGAATATCAACTTTAACTCGTAAATGCGTATCCGTGATACTGTACAGTGGTTCGTACTCCAGCATAAACAACAAATTATAACAAATGCTCAAATTGGCGGCCTCTGACATCGAGACACTTAGGGATGGAATTTATGATTTTTAATAATTCTTCGAATTGACGTTCTCGAGATGCGTGTTTTCATTTGATAATCTTCTTGTTGACTTTACTGGACTATTCGTTAAAGTTTCACATACCATTGCAGAGGTATTTTCATCAGTTGCAGTTTTGGACGACCAGAACGCCGTCGATCATGTACACTTCCTGTTTCTTTGAAACGTTTAAACAACTTGCCAACAGTCGCATCTGTTACTGGATGCTTATCAGGATGATTTCTATTGAATTCGGTAGCAACTTCTCTGTGTGTAGCGCCCTGTCTTGCGTACATGAGCACAAGTTCTACCCGGTCTTCTGTTGTTAGATTCGAAGCCATTTCTGGGCTGAAATAAAAAAAGTATTTGAGTATTTATACTGGAGTACGAACTACTGTACAGTATCACGGATACGCATCTACGAGTTAAAGTTGATATTCATTTTAAGTATTTACCATTTGTTGTAATTTATGTATTAAAATAAATATTTTCCTATGGATCCAGACTTTCGGCCCACCCTGTATATATATATATATTAGTAGTGTGTGTGTGTGTGTGTATATATATATATATATATATATATATTATATATATATATATATATATATTATAACTGCAAACACGCAGTATAATTAACGTAAAGAACGACGCTTTGTATAGGAGAATTATCCGCGCAAGATGAGAGCGAAAGAACGAAACAAATGAAAAAATGAGGTGTATATATATATATATATATATATATATATATATATATATCATCAGAAGTCTGATGTGTGAGAATGTGATGTGTGATGTGTGAGAACGAGCCGGAACGCTGCGTAAAAACTGCCATGAATTTTTTTTCCTACTCAACATCTCGTCAGGGAATGTTTATTTGTTTGTTTGTTTTTCTCTCGAAACTTCATAAAGGAAGGCGAGGAGGAAAAATGGCTCCTTTTTTTAATATCTCTCATGAAAGACCATGAAAGAAACCTCATAAAGGAAGGTAGGGGATCCTCATGAAGGACGGTGAGGAGGAAATTCTCAAATTGATCCATGTCTGTCTTCCCAAATGCGGGCATACTACTAGATTAATTAGCAAAAAAATTCGGTGCTGAGGAAGTCATGCTGGCGATCCAATAGAGCTTTCACGTAGTGTTGCTAAATTCAACATTTCGATCGCTGTTGGGTGGTATGGTGTAGTAGGTCTCTACTTCATTGAGAATGAAACCGGAAAATTAGTAACGGAAAGGCAAAATTCATATTGTCAGATGCTACAGGACTTCTACTTACCACAACTAATTAGTTTGTTCCATAAAAGAAATAAATGCATTACCCAAGCTTTACAGTGGTTTCAATAGGATGGAGCACCTCCACACACTGCTTGTGAAATTCGCAACTTTTTGAGGAAGCATTTTTCCGTGTGACTAATCTCCCTTCATGAGTCAGTGGAATGGTCCCCATACTCAACTGACCTCACATTAAAGACAGAATGTATTCTACCAAGCCGAAGACACTTGGAAACGTACATACCAAAGTCTATGAGGTAATCACCAATATCCCAGCTGAGCTATTTCCAAATATAACGTCAAACATGTACGCTTAACATGTTGTTTAATTAAAGTTAATAAACTCCTATGTTTTACGTACCAATTGCGTTTGTCTTTTTGAGTAGATTCCGTTTTGTTTTTAACGTAGAACATTTATTTAGAAACAGGAAAATTTTTCGGGGACACCTGGTATATATATATATATATATATATAGAGAGAGAGAGAGAGAGAGAGAGAGAGAGAGAGAGCTCCTCCACAGTGAAGGAAAATAGCTTTGTTGTCAGGGAACAAAGAATATTTAAAGAGTTACCAAAAAAAATAAGAAATGCAACTGGTATTCGTGTGGACGTCTTCAAAAGAGGACAAGAACCTGGCTTAAGACAATCCCAGATGAGCCGAGTGTGCCTGCTGTGTGAGATGGAGAGCTTACGAAAGTAATTCTCTCCTAACCAAGCAAACTCCAGAGGTAGGGCCATGAGTCTGACCTCCATGTGAGGAGCGATCGTTACGCAAAACCCATATAAGGTTACAAGGTGTATATACAGTATATATATATATATATATATATATATATATATTTTTTGTGGGGTGACACTTTCCGTAACAGAAGCTAAAACAAATTATATAAAGTATCGGAGCTATGAAGAATAGGGACCCCAACCTTCTTTTTAGGCTTATATGGCTAACTAACGAAAATATCACGACCTAACCTAACGAATCGTTAGGTTAACTGTACGCCCTTGACGATTGGTTAGGTTAGGTCATGATATTTTCGTTAGTTAGCCTTATAAAGCTAACTAAAGAAGGCTGGGGTCCCTATTCTTCAATAGCTCCAAAGTATCTATAAACATTTTTATTGTCGAAAAATATATGTTGGTCCTGATTAGGTTAGGTTACTCTAGGTTAGGTTAGTTAAAATTAGATTAGATTACGTTAGGCTGGATTAACGAGTACCTCACTATTTAATAACAACAGAAACCACCCTTCGAGCCTCCAGTTGCGCCCGAAACACTTATCACGCCCTTCTAAGTTCGTAGCATTAATGTTAGGTTGGATTAAATTAGGTTTGGTTAGTTAGTTTTTTAAATACATGCATATGAAAAAGTGGGTACCTCGCTTATGCAAAGAAAAGCACGTGAGTGTGTGTGTGTGTGTGTGTGTGTGCGCGCGCGCGTGTGTGTGAGAGAGTTCAATTATTTACTTTCAATATACAGAAAATTTTAATTTAGGTAATGTTTAATCATTTTCTCCAGTTTTACATCTCAAAATATGAGAGCAATTTTAAACAAAGGAGAAAAATAGGTTCTAAATTGAACATATCTTATTTTGACGCTTTCCTGCGTAATTACAGAAGTCATTTCCCAAATTTCGAAGTTAAAAAAATTACTTCCACATAAAATGAAAACAAGAAATGCGAAACATATTATAGGGTATATACACACACACACACACACACACACACACACAGTGTCGCTCATAAGTATTCGCAGAGAGAAATATTTCAGTTATATTCGTCCTTATCTTTTGTACCAAGCAAAGGATAGTTATGAAAAGTTTACCGTTCGTTTGGAAGAATTTAACAAATAAAAAAAAATTAATTTAACTCCAACATTTAAAAAAAAACACTAAAGAGTTTCAGGAAAATTAAAAGAGTTAAACTGTAAAAAAGTTTTCATACATTTATTTACAAAATTATTTGGATCACCTGAAGGTCAGGGCCCCCAGCCTTCTTTAGTTAGCTTTATAAAGCTAACTAACGAAAATTTCACGACCTAACCTAACCAATCGTCAAGGGCGTACAGTTGACCTAACGATTGGTTAGGTTAGGTCGTGATATTTTCGTTAGTTAGCCTTATAAGGCTAACTAAGGAAGGCTGGGGGCCCTGATCTTCAGGTGATCCAATTATTTAATACTTTGTGTCCAACTTTTGCTTGAATAACTTCAGTGATTCGTTTCGGATATTTTTCTGCAAGGTTTCAACATCTCTCAATAGAAATTTTAGCCCACTCCTCGAAAGAAAATTGTTGTACCTCGGAGGGTTTCTCGGACCTTTTCCAGTTTGTGTACCGTTTTTCATATAATTTATTTTTGAGAATATTTTTGTTAAAACTAACGAAAATATCACGACTTAACCTAACCAATTAATTATCAAGGGCGTACAGTTGATCTATTATTAATTTATTTTTGAGAATATTTTTGTTAAAACTAACGAAAATATCACGACTTAACCTAACCAATTAATTATCAAGGGCGTACAGTTGATCTATTATTAATTTATTTTTGAGAATATTTTTGTTAAAACTAACGAAAATATCACGACTTAACCTAACCAATTAATTATCAAGGGCGTACAGTTGATCTATTATTAATTTATTTTTGAGAATATTTTTGTTAAAACTAACGAAAATATCACGACTTAACCTAACCAATTATCAAGGGTACAGTATTTACTATTTACTAATAGATCAACTGTACGCTCTTGATAATTGGTTAGGTTAAGTCGTGATATTTTCGTTAGTTTTAACAAAAATATTCTCAAAAATAAATTATATAAAAAACGGTACACAAACTGGAAAAGGTCCGGTTTCTCTTACGGACAACTTTTTTCAAATCAAACCATAAATTCTCGAATAAATTGAGAACTGGGCTTTGACTGGGCCACCCGGGAAGCTTGAAATTCGGAGCAAGTGTAGTTTACGTCCCCCTGTGGTGCCTAGTGTAGTTTACGTTCCCGTACATTATCCGTGTATACCTAACTTAAAAAAATGTCGGTACTTACGTATTAACGGGGGCCGCCACATATTAATGATTGGTTAGGTTAAGTTGTAATATTTTCGTTAGTTGAAAATTTCTAATACATCATATTTTTTGGGTCTGGGTCATAATCCCGAAAGCCGAAATCCCGAAAGCCGAAATCCCGAAAAGCCGAAATCCCGAAAAGCCGAAATCCCGAAAAGCCGAAATCCCGAAAGCCGAAATCCCGAAAAACCAAAATTAAGAGAAACCAAAATTAAGAGAAACCAAAATTAAGAAAAAACAAAATTAAGAAAAAACAAAATTAAGAAAAAACAAAATTAAGAAAAAACAAAAATTAAGAAAAAACAAAATTAAGAAAAAACAAAATTAAGAAAAAACAAAATTAAGAAAAAAAACAAAATTAAGAAAAAAAAATTAAGAAAAAACAAAATTAAGAAAAAACAAAAATTAAGAAAAACAAAAATTAAGAAAAACAAAAATCCCGAAACTACAACTTTTTTAAAAGATAAGGGATCACGCAACGTGTTAAAGACTTTGGTTTGAAATGGGGGGGGGGGGGGGGGGGGGTAAACGTAGAAACAAGTAGGATTTATTAACTTTTTCAGACCTGTTTGGGTTAGGTAGGTTAGGTTGGAGATATCTTACAGATTCCCGCATTTTAGACTATATTTATATAAATTCAGTGATTTGCTGAATCTTAAATTTTCTAGGCCTAAATATGTGGCGTATCGTAGGTTAGGTTTGGCTAGCCTAGATTTTTAGTATATTTCGAACATCCCTAAAACCTTTACAAAGGCTAGGGTCTAAAATTTAAAAAAAGTAAAGAAGCTGCTCTTAATTTTGTTTTTTCTTAATTTTGTTTTCTCTTAATATTGTTTTTTCTTAATTTTGGTTTTCTTAATTTTGGTTTTCTTAATTTTGGTTTTCGGGATTTCGGCTTTCGGGATTTCGGCTTTCGGGATTTCGGCTTTTCGGGATTTCGGCTTTTCGGGATTTCGGCTTTTCGGGATTTCGGCTTTTCGGGATTTCGGCTTTTCGGGATTTCGGCTTTTCGGGATTTCGGCTTTCGGGATTTTGTCCGGCACCCATATTTTTTAAATAGCAATATTTTTTAAAATATTTACAATGATTTATATTTCAAATATTTACAATGATTAATACATGCTACACATTAGAAACATTTGTTTCTAGAGGCCAAAATTTTTTAATCGCATTAAGAATGGAATTGAATGGATCATGATCATGTACCAACTGTCGCCACATAAATTCAGCAAGATATGACTCTTAAAAAATATGATGTATTAGAAATTTACAACTAACGAAAATATTACAACTTAACCTAACCAATCATCAATATGTGGTGGTCCCCCCGTTAATACGTTAAGTACCAAAATGTCTCCTAAAGATCCTAGTGTAGTTTACGTTCCCCAACTTTGACCTAGTGTAGTTTGTGTCCCCTTTTGCGGCAGGGGGACGTAAACTACGCTTGCTCCGAAATTCTTTTGTGGAAGCCATTTCACGGTGCTCTTACTTTTATGTTTTGGATTATTATCTTCTTGTAGTACCCAACTGCGACCCATTCGGAACTCCCGAACTAAAGGCAACACATTTTCTTCTAAAATTTCCTGATATATCTTCGAATTCATATTCCATTGATGATAACACGCTTTCCTGGATCAGAAGCACTAAAGCACCACTATGTTTAGTCGAAGGATGTTATTTTCCTCAAATGCAGTATTTGATTTTCGCCAAACATATCATTACTCATTGTTTCCGAATAATTCAATTTTGGTCTCGTCTTTCCAGAGAATGTTTTTCCACAGTGCAAATTCATCATTTTGATGATTCTTGGAGTATTTCAAACGAGCTCGTTTGTGCGCTTTTCGTAGCAGAGATTTTCTTCGTGCAACTCTTCCATGCAGACCGTGCTTTCTCAATGTATGACCTACAGTAGAGGGATGGACATCCATCTTAGACGGTCTTAATGTTTAGTAAATATCACCTGCAATAACTCGTGGATTCGCAGCAGCCATTCTTTCAATCCATCTAGCTGTAGGTTCTGAAATTTTGCAAGGTCGTCCACACTTTGGTAGAGTTTTGATTGTTCCAAAGCCTTTCTATTTCTTTATAACTTCACCAACCGTCGTAACTAGAATTCAAAGTTATTCTCGTATCTTCCTGTAACTCTTTCCAAACTCGTGTGCAACAATAACATATCTCTTAAGATCTGTAGACAGCTCTTTAACACGACGATCCATTGCTTACTAATTGCTTGTAGAGTCATCTCTCTTCCATGAAGATTCACAGAGAAAATCTTAGAATTCAGAATTACCAACAGTCTCTAATTAATAAACAGCCAACTACTGATAAAAAATTTTAAATTCTTCAAGCCTGAGGTGGACACACAAAGTATTAAATAATTTTGTAAATAAATGTACGAAAACTTTGGATTTTAACTTTTTCATTTTTCTCAAATTCTTTGATGTTTTACATTATATGTTGGAGTTAAACTGATTTTTTTATTTGTTAAATTTTTCCAAGCGAACAGTAAACTTTTCATAATTATCCTATAGTGGTACAAAAGATAAGGACGAATATAACTGACATATTTCTCTGTACGAATACTTATGAGCGCCACTGAATATACCTTGGTTAACCTTTGTTTTGCTTCCGCCCAAATTGTTCATTCTGACGAAGGTCAACCTTGTCACTCCACCTTAGACCTACAGTTTAACGTGGAATCCTAGAATCCGAATCACGCCCCACCACGAGCAGTCAGAAATTACAATGTCCTCCTCCGGACTCGCTCTCACAACTTCCCGATCAGCAGCCCAGCGTCTTATTCGCAAGGCTACACAGGGTACCTATTTATCTACAAACCAATTTTTATTGTGTGGAAGGATGAACAACTGGGTTTGCTGCCTGCCGCCTGCCGTCACTGGGTCTCGATCCCAGGGCCGATGGATTCGTAGTCAGCGGTGCTAACCACTACACCACCGAGGTGCAACTATATACAGGGTGTTTCGCAACCGGTCTGCCATACTTTGTGGGTGATAGCGAGTAAAAACGTTAATACAACATAGGTGCTATTTCCAACCGTTGCGGGGCTACAGACGTTTTAAAATGTGCAAACAACAAATCCCTACTTGTATGTAATTCGATAGATGGCAGCACTGGTGGTAGTTTCGGTTAACGAAGTTACCACTACGAATCCTGTTTTTTCTTTCAGTTGGTTCTGATATGTGGTACGAGACACTGTGTTGCGCTGAGGTAAACAATCAAAATGAATCAACAGTTCACACCCGCTGAATACGCTGATATCCATTTCACTTATGGATTCTGTGATGGTACCAGCAAAGCGGCAGTTGAGGAATATCGAAGACGTTTTCCGAACCGCCGAATACCGAAGAGGCAAGTGTTTAGTGACACACACCAGAGATTAAGGGAAACAAGAACACTTGTTCCACGTAACGAAGAACATGTAGCACGACGGCCCGTTGCTGTGGAGGAGCGCATACTGGACCTAGTACAACGTAGCCCGACTACCAGTGTTCGAAGGATTTCTAGACGAATTGGTGAATCCGCATCGCGTGTATGGCGAACCATACATAAAGCTCTTCAACCGGATGATTACGATAAACGTGTTCAATTTTGCCAGTGGATGGTTATGCATTACCAAATTCTTAATCGCATACTGTTTAGTGATGAAGCACAATTCATTCGGGATGGAATTAACAAGAGACGAAATTCCCACTTGTGGTCCGCCGATAATCCCTGCGGTATCGTTGAAGGAAACTTTCAACATCGATTCTCGGTGAGTGTTTGGTGCGGTGTAATTGGGGCTCAGCTGATTGGACAGTTCGTTTTGGAACAACGATTAACTGCTGATATTTATCTGAACTTCCTGAAGAAGGAATTGCCACTTTTGATGGAGGACGTGCCCTTGGAGACAAGGCGCAGAATGTTCTTACAGTACGATGGGACGCCGCCACATTTTGGTCGTCATGTTATGGATTACTTGAATCAGCGGTACGGGAATCGTTGGATTGGTCGTGCTGGTCCAATATCGTGGCTCCCGAGATCTCCGGACCTAACCCGATTACATTTCTTTTTATGGGGCCTTATGAAAGAGATGGTCTACAAGACCAAAGTACAAACGAGAGAGGAACTCTTACGTCGGATTATGGATGCCGTTGCTTACATACGAGAACACCCCGAAGTGATTCAATGGGCAGCGGACTCTTGTTTGGAACGAGCAAGGCTGTGCAATGTGCATTGAAATCCGAGGCGGACATTTTGAACATTTATAAGGTGTATCTCATACGATGTAGAAATAAATACATCAGATTAATATTCTCGTTTATTTTTTTCCGTGCACCTTAAAACGTCCGTAGCTCCGCAACGGTTGGAAATAGCACCGATGTTGTATTAACTTTTTTACTCTACATCACCCCCCTCCCCAAATCACCCCACAAAGTATGGTAGAACGGTTGTGAAACACCCTGTGTATTAGGCCGGGTCGTTTTTGCTTGAAAAATGTTTTTGGGAAGTTTAATTTACCCTGTATTGCGAACGTTTGTGTACCTACATAAGAAGTATCATGACAAAGTTTCAAGCTTTTATATAAATATTTTGAGGTTCCGCAAGTCACTTAAACTTTTGGTGATTTTTTTCCGATACTCCGTATAGTAAACTACAGCGCTTTGCTGACTTGTCATGATAGTTTACAAGGCAAATCACCCAGAATTCACCACGAGGAGGTGGCTGTAGGTCGAATTCCACACCATGCCCAGCCCAACCTCCCTTCCATTAGTTTTTACATGTAGTTTATTGACATTTGTATTCGCATTTTGACTCAAATGTAGGCATATTTGATCTTGAAGCAATTCTTGCCTTTATAAAACCATCTCTATTTTCCTGGCCACAGACAGAAGCTGATGCTTCTGTTACAAATTTGACATGTCTTTCCACAGCTTGTGAATGACATGGGTACTTTTTCAATAGAGGGTTAGTTTCATCACCCCTTACGATAAGCTCTAACTGGGTGTTTGTCAAGCTTTTTGTCAGAGGTGGTTCATGTCTTGGGTAGTCTCCAAATCGAATTAAATCTGTGTAGTTTCTTGCCAAGAAATTAATTTTAGGCCGTCTAAATTCTCTAATGCCCGAGGACAAACTTTCCCTGGCTAAGAGAATGCGCCGGAAAGCTAACTCTCTCATCACTTGCCTTTCATCAAATAACATCGAGACCAATAAAGTTTCTGGGTGAGCAAAATATGCCCCTCTTTCAATAACAGGATCAATGACTGCCTTAAGCTCATCATCTTGAACTAGATATCATAAACCAGAGGTGCCTTGGTCCCTGGTAATAGTAAGGATTTCGCTTTATATTAAACCACGTTGGGGCATAAACGCGAACAATGAATTCGGTCAGAGTTTTCAAGATTTCTGACGGCTTTTTGGTCGCAACATAAAGTCTAACTATCCTGTTGGCTGTCGTAAGCCATCTGGCATGGTTCCGAGATCCCCCGGAATAGAAGGCACATTACTTGATTTGATTGCTTCAAACTTGACAACTGGCATCTTTTCGCACGCAGTAAGACTTTTGCCAACATTTCCAGCAGGGGCTTTTGGTCCTTTTGTTTTACCATCCAAATAATTAAACAAATGGCGGAGAGGTAGCTCATTGGTATGCAGCAAACACACGAACCAGTGAAAAGGAGTATTGTAGTGTACCTCTAGTTGCCTGATAACTCCATTATGTATACCACTGTTTACATTGGTTCCATCACATCCAATGACCTTCAGCTTGTCTACCTTAATATTGTTACTGTTAAGAAACTTTATCACTCCCTTAGAAATGTTAGTTGAATTTCCCATCACAGGAGTGAAGTGCCCAAGATATTTTGATTCTGGTTCAGCTATAAGCGTGATGTGTTCCTCAGTAATTGTTGTACTGTAGTACCTCCCATCCTTACAGAGATTTGCTTTAGTTAAGTCCTTTCTTCCATCAAAATACAATGTTTCTATACTTTCTTCACTTGATTTACTCAACTCCTCTCTGATCTTCTTTCTCTGCCGTCTCACCTTATTCTTATCCACAACAGTGTGATAATCTTCAGAGGTAATGAGACCAAAATCTTTCAGAACAGCAGAGGCAACGTCTGCACCAGCTCTGTCTGATATTCTGAATCGGTCGCAAGTTTTTGCTAATGAAGGCAATTTGCGAGTGAGCTTATGTGCTTCACCTGATTTCTTTATGCCTTCCTCAATGTGATCATCATCATCACGCTCTCTATCTGTATCTGTTGATGTGTCAGAATGAGGAATTGTATGAAAGTTATCCCAGTCTATTGGCTCTTCCCTGGAAGTGGATGGGTTATTGATATCTCCATCTTCAATGTTTTTAGAAAATCGTGCTCTTTCTTGTTCTTTAAGCTCAGATCTTATTTGCAGTTTCTTCGTTGTCTGTAAATCACTACTGCCTATTGCCATTTTTCGTGCACCTCTTCGGTCAATTAGGAAAGAACGTTCCATGGCAGGAACTTTTAGCTCTTTTTCACAAGTGCAAGAAAACAGATCATGGAATTTGAACGCGGTCAGTTTAGATTCAAAATCTTTCCTTTTTCTACCAGTCTTCATCATATTTCTAGATTTTTCATGACAATCCTTTACTCTGGCTAATATTTGCTGTTCTGATATTGTTGGAATTGATGCACTTTTCCAGATCTCTTTTACCTTTGATGCAACTATTCTTGCCACATCATTAGCATTTGGTTCTTTTTTCCCTCACTAGTTATAAGAGATATCTTGTTTGTAAATATTCTTTTAAAACTTCTTCATATAGGGGAAGTTGATTTCCACTGAGCTCAGCTTTCCCAGAAAGGGAAACAGCTGGACTCATGATTTTTTCAACAGTTGCTTTTACTTTTACGGCCTCAGCCATTTCGGATAATTTGGGAAAGTCACTCTGTTAGTGTAACAACGCGTATTTAACTATTCAAATAATCAATTCTGAAAAGAAAAATTGTATATATAAATTATATATTCTGGACGAAACACAGTCAAGAAAAAACTTAATAGCAACAAAAATACAAAAATAAACAAGAAAATCTTAATAAAAAATCAAAATTGCCAAATAATTAATAAAGTTTACGTATTTAAATAAAGTTTTAAAAGTTTTAAAGTTTTTGTACTGTTTTACGTTTTACTTGCAATCTTCAGAGGACTTGCGGAACATCTAAAACTTGATCAATTTAGTTTTTTTAATCAGTGTTGAGCATTTATAGTGCATCTACAAATTTCTTGGACACAGGCATGTGGAAATTCACAAATTTAATTTTTCGACCCGGCCTACTGTGTATATATATATATATATATATATATATATATATATATATATATATATATATATATATATATGTGTGTGTGTGTGTGGGTGTGTCTGTGTCTGTGTTTGTACTTACTTGTTAATGAAGTACATGGCGAAATTTTGATAGACACAAAATATGGAAACGCATAAATCTGCCACAGCCAAGTTGGTGAGGAAAAAGTTGGTGAAGGATGCCATTTGAGGGTGTAGGGTCATCACCAAAATCACCATCAAATTTCCTACGGAAAGAAAAAAAATTATGCATGTAAGTTACACACCAACAGCTATTATAAAAAACACCACTTTCCTCCCTGATTTAATAAATAGTCGAAATAGTTATACATATATAGGATTCTAGCCACTATGTTTAGTATTTATGTATGCTCAGTTTGGATCAGGTAGATTATGGCCCGGGTTAGGTCTGGAATGTTGGAGTTGTAAGTTAGATTAAATATAATTAAAGTCGAACATATATTATATATATATATATATGAATTTAAATGTGCCCTGAAATTTTGAGCAGTTTCTGCTAAAATAATTTCCAACCGTTCTCTTGGAGGATTTGGGTAAGGCTGGCCTTGGCCCCAATACTCCCGGAACTTTAATGCTTGTGATTATCTTTGTGGAGTTAAAAGACAAAATCCACAGAAATAATCCAAGGACAGTTGAACAGCTACAAAATGAAATCACAGCTGTAACAAATGGAATTGCAGAAGATATTTTAGCAGGAACTGTTCAAAATTTCAAAGCACTTTTAAGTCATATTATTGAGGTGAGTGGTGGTCATATTGAAAATGTTGTTCATTAGAAAAAATTCCCAAATATGCAGTACTCTATTGACATAAAAATACTAATTGTAACTCACATACAAAATAGTTATTAAAAAATAAAAACTCAGTTTTTTCTTGAGCCTTATATATATATATATATATATAATAATATATAATATATATATATATATATATATATATATATAAAGGCTAGACAAGGAATATCCTGAACTCTGAAGGAAAACAGACTTGTCGTCAGAGGGCCAATCCTATTTACCAGTTACCCAAAGAATTTCAGAACACTACCGATGTCGATGTGGAAGTTTTCTAAAGAAGAATAGACACCTGGCTCAGGACAGTCCTAGATTAGCTGGGTTCTTTGACAAAGTGTGAGAGTTATTTTCCACACGATAGAAGGTTCGTTTTGCCTTGTTAAGACAAAATTCCAATAACCCTCGCACTTTGTCGAGGAATATTTTAGACTTCCATTTTACCCAGGCTTTTTAGGCATTGCTAATGTACTTAAACTTTTGAACATTAATTAATGTAGTATTTTCATATGACAATATTGTGACAAAATGTCATAATAAAGATTAGTCCTATCAATAATTCAGGCATTATCTATAAAATTGGTTGTAAACAATGCGATTCCTTTTACATTGGACAGACGGGAAAAGATTTGAACACACGTAAAACAACATCAATATTCCGTTAGAACGGGACAGTCGTCCAGTGCACTGCTCTTTTTGTCCATTTGTTAGAGTTGTCCCATTGTACTGATTGGAATAATTCTTCAATTTTGCTTCACTCAAGTAACATTCTTAATAGAAACATTGTTGAGTCTGCCATTATTCAACTTACAAACAATTTCAACTTTAGCCAGTGCCTTTTTTCGCTCGATCCTGTTATTTTGAATTCATTCAGACAGATTTAGATAAGAAGAGGGAGGTGTTAAAACTCTGGTAGCTTTCCACGTGAATTGTATGTTCCTCCTAAAAAATATTTTCTGCAACAATCATATTATTTTTGTTTTTTCTTTGTGATCTATATATGTATAGTCTCAATCTTGTGATTAATTTCAGTATTCCTGAGGATGTCATTAGACGAAAGTGTTTGGGCACTTTTTCTCATTTTACTTTCCTTCGTGGTTATTTTCACCATATATATATATATATATATATATATATATATACGAGTATATATATATATATAACAAGAATTCCTTTCTTAGTTGAGGAGCTGAGGGAGGAGAAACAATGTGCGTAAATTTAGGTTTGCCGGTGGAGGACCTAATAATTTAAGCGTCAAGAAAGGAAATTGGAATTGGAATTCTTTATGGGAGCATTACAAATAGATCCTCCACCAACAGACCTAAATTTACTGTTTCCAGAAAGGCTACTTACTCATTCCAATTCATTCGTGCATTGGCTCTCCTCCCACAGCTCCTCGACTAAGAAAGGAATTCATGTTGGTATGTTTTTGAGAGCCCTTAGAATTCGTAGCCATCAGTATTTAGCTGCTGAATTTGACTACTTAAAAGCATCATTTACAAAATTGAGGTACCCCACAACTTTATCAAGAAAGCATTTAAATCTACAAAAAAGAAGATTTATTTTATTATTCGTTCTGTTAAAAATTTTAAAGACGTTTTAGTTATCCCTTTTAATTCTGAGTCTTTTCGTAATTGTCTTCATTAGGGTATTAATTTAGTTTCTAAGATCCCCTGTACTACCCGTGGTTTCTTACGTTGTAATCAATCACAAGGCTGTTGTTCTAAGTCATGGATTTATAGGTTCGTTGTAATGATTGTAAGAATCATTACTAGTGATGTAGCGGATGTCATTTTTTCCACATCCGCGGATGCGGATGCGGATGAGGATGTTTGATTTCAACATCCGCGGATGCGGATGTCTACATTTTCGTTATTTTTTAGGATATATTCGAGATTTGTTGTGTTTAACGTATATAATAAGTTATTATATAGAGAGAGCTGTAGCTATAATGTAGTATAATTGATTAATTGTACAATAATTGCTGTACTTTTCTATGAACATATAAAATAATATCAAGCATCTAACTAATATAGAAATCAATTAGTGAATTCGTCTGCAAATAAATTCGTTATATTTTGTTGAGTTTCAGCCACAATTAGAAACCATAATTGTGTTACCAGGATGCGGGACGTGAACCCAACTCAAATGCACCCCCCGACCTCTTTCCCCAACCTCCACCCTTATAGAAAGAGATCTTTAATTAGCTTGATAACTATTTATATTAAGTTTAAAGTTTTATTAGGCATATTTATAAATGAGTAATTAAAATAAAGTAAACTAAGATGTTCATCGTTTAATGTTCAAACTTAATTATAGGAAGGTTATGCTTAAGGAACATTAATTTTTCTGCCTTTTCTGCTGCCAGTCTGTTTCTCTTTTCATCATATATTAATCCAGCACTGCTAAATAATCTCTCGCTTGGTACAGGCTAAATGTTTCCTTGCAAGTTTACTCAAGTATGGATAGATATTCTGCGTATTTTTCCACCAACTAATAGGATTGTCACATGCAGCCAGGCGTTTTTCTTGGTGATAGCTCTCGATCATTTTTACTACATCTTTTGACATCGCGTAGGTCTCGTCATTGCTGCTTGACTCAAGAAACTGAGAGACAGATTCTGTGATAGATTTGCTTGTTGAAGGTGTTGGTTCTGTCACTGAAACTTTTATTCTTTTGGTGGGTGGCGAGGCGACAGATTCAAGAGATTGAAGCTCTTCAACTGCTTTGCCAAGTGATGATTTAACTCGTTCTAATGTACTAGGTGAAAATAACTTAGCTTTGTAACGTGGATCTAAGTAGGTTCCAAGAGAGTAACTTCATACAAGAACAGCCTCTCGTCTTGTCGCTTGCATCACTTTTGCGCACAATGAACTAGTTCTATTAATATAGTAGAATTTGATAATTTCCGCTTATTAATGACATTTTATCTCAACGGTCCACATCCGCAGTCCAAAGTGCGGATGCGGGTGCGGATGCGGATGCGAGAAAATGTGCGGATGTTCCGCGGATGCGGATGCGGATGTGACCTACATCACTAATCATTACACAAGTGAAACTATTAACTTTAAATGTATATATCAACACAAGTATAGCCTCAATACTACTGATAATAATACTGCAATGCATAAATACGAAATATATTCCAATATTCTTTTAAATGTTGATAATAATGATAAAAGAAAGTTAATTAAAAGTTAGGACGTTTTCCAGTTTATGTACCGTTTTCTACAATGTTGGCTTTTATGCAAGTTTCTAGTGTTTCTTTGCTTCTGTTAGGCACAGCATAGAGTAAAACAGAAGGTTAGGTTAGGTTAGGTTACGTTAGGTTAGGTTATCAAGAACTTACCTCTCTTAAAAAGTTGTTATAATCGACGGCGGTTGTATGACCAATCAAAAATAAATTATATGAAAAACGGTACACAAACTGGAAAAGGTCCAAAAGTTATTTAATAAAACATTATTGATTATTTTAATGTAAAAAAAGGGGTCGTTGTTTCGACATTTTAACCGATTTTTGTCTCAAAAGAATCATCTTTACATGATGTTTCGATACTTTTTCACACTTTCTTGCCATCTTTCGTTTAGTTTACTTTTCTTCCTGAATGAGGAATGAGGAATGAGGAGGGTGTTCTCTTCGAAAAGCTTCGCAGTGTTTTAATTTTTCTGTTTTAACTTTATTAATTTTGATTTTTAATTATTTCCTTTTGGATTATATATACTGTATATATGGCAGTTTCCCATAATTTCTAATGTCAATATTGATTGTTCCGTAGGAAAATAGCGATGGATGTTCTTACTCTTTATTTATTAAACTTACTGGGCACAACTTATAACAGTTTTTGTAATAACAGTTAACGTACAAATTAATGTTAATGATAAAATACGAAATAACAATTACAGAATAATAATAATAACGCAGCTACAACTTACAGACGAATAGGTTGTGTAAAATATACGAAATATATGAGATACACACGAAGCGAAACTGTTAGCAAAATAAATGGTTGGTAAGGACGCAGCCACGGATATACTGACGAAGGAATAGTTCACGAAAATGAAAAAATGAGAGTATTTTCAGGTGTTCTCAATACAGAGAATGGCTGACTGACGAGAAATGCTGTTTCTGGACTCTGCTTGTTTTTCTTTTTGACGTCCTTTGGGAGAAAACTTTGTCGGTTTTAACAAAGAACCGAATAATGACTCCGGGAGTATTTTTCTGATTACGAAACTTCCATCTTTGGTCCCTTTGCAGTTAAACGGTCATTGCTATCAGTTCCCGATGACTTGCAAAACTCTCCCACTATCTTCTGTCGACGTCGGTTTTATGCTTGAACCTTCGGAAAACCTTTAATTACGGTTGGTACGGCCGCTATATATACTATATATACAGGGTGTACATAAAGTCAGGATCTATTTTTGTGAAATAATTATTTTTTTTCTATTTTTCTTTTAAGAAGCCCTTAGAATGAATACAGAAGAGCGTGTGGCAATAGTAATTTGGCGAATCGAGGGAAAGAAATACAATGACATCAGAGAGAAGTTTAGAAGGAGATTTCATAAGCCGGGGCCAATAGACAAGACAATACGAAAATTGGTGAACAAATTTAAACGAAGGGGATCTGTAAATGATGAAGCAAGATCAGGACGACCGTATATGTCAGATCTTACCGTGAATGCAGTACGCGGAATTATCACTGAGGAGCCACGTACGTTCGTTCGTGCTGCATCACACAGACTCGGCCTCCCGACGTCATCTGTGCATAAAATTCTGAAAGTTAGCAGAAGAAAAGCTATCATTTGCAGGTTTTACATGATTTACATGAGGAAGATTTCCCTCGACGAAGTGCTGTGTGTGCTGATCTCGTAGAACAAATCTGGAGTGATAATTTAATGGACAACATTCTCTTTAGTGATGAAGCCACTTTCCATACGTGTGGAAAAGTAAATCGTCATAACTGTCGAATTTGGGCAGATGAAAGACCGAATGATTTCGTCCAAAATTGGGAAAGAGACTCACCTAAAGTTAATGTCTGGAAGGGTTTAACAAAATCTAAGGTTTATGGTCCTTTTTTCTTTGCTGAAGCTACAGTTACGGGGCTTATTTATCTGGACATGTTGCAGCAATTCCTTGAACCTCAGCTGATTGGGGATAGGATTGTTAGTACCGTCGTCTATCAACATGATGGTGCTCCTTGTCACTATGCCAAAATTGTTCAGGATTATCTAAATGGACGTTTTCCAAATCGCTGGATCGGACGCGGAAGCAACAGACCTTGGCCAGCGAGATGACCAGATTTAACCCCTTTAGATTTCTTTGCATGGGGCTTTATCGAGTCGCACGTCTATCAGACGAAGATTACGAGTCTTGAAAACTTACGTACACGTATACGAATTGCTGCAGATAACATAACCCCGCAAATGCTCCAGAATGTGTTTAGAAATGCTGCGGAACGATTTGAGCTGTGCAGGGATACTGATGGGTGTCACGTCGAATCCTACTCTTAATTATTTAATAAATGTTACCACTTTATCATTTTATGATTGAATTCCATATAATTTCCAAGTGCTTCACAAAAATAGATCCTGACTTTATGTACACCCTGTATAATAATATAATATAATAATATATATAATAATACTTTGCTTGTACCTCGTGGAGAATGGACATGTTGTGCCTCTCTCTGTATTAACATTCAAATAAGAAGGGAATAACCTACTCGGCGGTTTATTCTGTTTACACCTGAAAGTGTATAAAGTGTCAGTGAATCCATGCATATAAATTATAAAGTGAAATTCATTAAAATTAAGAAAGTGCAATACAATTTACATAAATTATCACCAGTTTGACGTATATATTTAGATTGTAATACGGTTGGCATTCGAGAAAGAAAAGAAAAAGAAAGAAAAAATAAAAATTGTGTATGTATTTCTTTTCACGATAATTAATGAATAGCACGACCATGGGTCCAAATTCTCATTTAATCTGCAATTTGTGTAATCTGGAAACAACTGAAAATGCAGCAATTAGGTGTGATTTCTGTCAAAAACTTCACGACTATATCTGCATGAATTGGGATGATAGGAAAATATCCCTCGTCTCGAACACGAAACAGATCGCGGGAGTCAAATTTCTGTGTGACGCATGTACACAGACTGTAAACTCCTTTGCGGTATTCGAGTGTTAAAGAAAAGGAGGGAATAATGGGGAAACAAGAGTCCCAAAATGTCCCAATGCAGCAACAGGTGGATGAGTCACAAACAAATAAAAATATAACACGGAATGAAGACATAAAAGAAAGAAAAGAGATGAGTAAAATTTGCGAAGTAATAAAAGTGCCCAACGAGGAAAATGGTAAAAAGATAAAAACGAAAAACGTAGGAAATAAACAGCGGAAGAAAAATAATGATAATATCAAAATTAAAAACATAGAAAATGATCAGATAACAAGAAATAGAAGCGTAGAAAATACAGTCTGTAAATACTACGCAAAAGGGTACTGCGGATATCGGGATGGGCAATGCATCTATGCACATCCCACGTTATGTAACACACATTACACGAGAGGATATTGCAAATTTGAAAAAAAAGTGCAAGTTCCACCATCTTACTGTCTGCAACACCTATATAAGATTATGGGAGGTGCAAATACGGACAAAAATGCCGTTACCACCACCCTCATAGGAACCCGACAGGTGAGCAGACGAAACCAACAACAAAGCGTGCTACCAATTTTTTAGATGTAGCCCACACAATTCAACTGTTGAATACCATCCAGCAAATACAAAGCCAACTGACAAACACAGGGACCCGAGAACCGGACAGAAAGCATACAGAAAGACATTACATGCGATATCGGGACAACGGGTATCGAAACAGATAAAGAGATGAAAATTCTCAGAGGATCACAAGGCAACGAAACCGGCACCACCATTGGAAAACGAATCGGAACCACATGTATGTAAAAACGCTAGAGAAAAAATAAAAATAATCCTAGCTAACATTCAGGGCTTTAAATCAAACCATTCCCCAGGCAAAGTTTTATACCTGAAAGGACTCATGCACGAACCCGGAGCAGATTTTGCATGCCTCACGGAAACCCATCTAAAGGACTGTCAGCGGAACTGTGAAAACTGTGAGTTCTGTATTGACGAAAAAGAAATACAAATTGACAACTATAACATCCTCCAAGCCGACAGAACAGTGAGACGTAAAGAAGGATGTGCTATTTACACATACAAAATGCATATGGCAGAAATGACTACAAGTACTTCAAACAGCTTCGTAGAATGTGTAGCAGCAAAAGTTGAAAAATTAAATATGGTACTATTTGTAATGTACAGACCCCCGAACACCCCAACTTCAAAATTCTCAGATTCCATTACAGAGGTCAGAAACTGGGTAAAAGATCTACATTCTCCAACCCCAAATATTTTTTTCTGTGGTGATTTTAATTTTCCATTCATGAAATATAAAAGGATAGGAAAAAATGTATGTATACACTAGGACAAGGGGGGCACACGGGAAGACCAGGAGCAGGTAAAAATGCTACTAGCTCTAGCTGATGAATTGATGTTGACACACGAAATAACAGAAAACACAAGAAAAAACAACTGCCTAGATCTGGTATTCACAAACAACAGCAACCCAATTGATAACGTAGAAATATCCCCAACCATAATATCGAATCACAACATTATTGAAATAATAACCAATATAAAAGCAACAAGAAAGGAAAGAACACGAGCAATAAAAAAAGGAAATTCGAAATTTTTAATTTTCACTCCAAAGCTATAAACTGGGAAGGTGTTGCATCAGCATGGAAGTAATAGGTTGGCAAAACATCTTCAAGGCCAAGACAACGGAAGAGATACTAATGACCTTGGAGGAGAAGGCGCTGGAAATTGTAGAAAGACATGTCCCAAAAATACAACAAAGAGGAAAGAGAAGCAGGTTCGAGAGACGAAAGAGGTCATTGTTCCGAAAGAGAAAAAGAGTGACTGCAAAATTAAGTAACTGCAAAAACAACATCAGAAAAATATTAAATGATAAACTGCAGACTATCGATTGCGTCATACAGGAACTAATTGAGAAGCATACAAAAAAAGAAGACGACGCTATAGAAGCGATAAAGGTTTATCAAAGTACATCTATAATTTTGCAAAAAGAAAGTCGAAAAGTCAAATGACTATCGGACCGATGAAAAATGAAGACAATGCTTTATCTGATGATCTAACAGAAGTATTTGAAATATTAAGAGCTCAGTACGAATCATCTTTCAGTATACGGGAGAAATACCGGGCATCCTGAAGAGCGCGAGCATAGTCCCAATATAGTATAAAGAAAGAGATCGATATGAGGCTAAAACCTATAGGCCAGTGTCACTTACATCTCATCCCACTAAAATATTTGAAAGAATAGTTAGACAGAAAATCTGACTTTTTGGAAACTCAAAAAAAACTAAATGATAACCAACATGGATTTCGGTCAGGCAGATCATGCCTATCACAACTAATAGAACACTACAACATTATTGATGCACTTGAAATTAATGAAAAATATGATGTAATACACACAGACTTTGCCAAAGCGTTCGACAAGTGTGACCATGAAATCATAATACATAAACTGAAATATATGGGAATAACAGGAAAGGTAGGGAAGTGGATATATAATTTCTTTAGTGAGCGACAGCAAGTCGTTACATTCAAGGAATATCTTTATCAGAGTCAGAGGTCCTCAGCTCAGTACCACAAGGAACCAGAGCATTTTTTAAGCTTTTCCCACTGGGCGACAAAGGCAGATCGGGAAGTGGGGGGGGGGAGGATTAAGGGAGGGGTGTGCTTCCAATTTCTTAACAACCGGTTCTGATACAGATAGGGGTGTAAATCGGCGAGTGCCACTGGCGCGAGTCATTAAGCTAGGGGGTCTGGGGTGAGCGGTAGCTCCTCCAGCGGTGTCCGGGGCGGAGTCCCGGAAGCCAACGCAGTTTATTTTTCCAAACAGCATTTTGTAACATTTTGGCAGAAATTATTTAACATATTCTTTATACTCACTAATGACATAATTATCTAAAAATAAACAAATTTTTCATCAAAAAATAAATAAATATTGAAGCGACCACTGCTTGTGATACTACCTATATTTTTCTATAAAATCCTGAAAAAATGAAAAAAATTTAGATATAAATAATTTTCTACTGACTGTTAAATATTTGTTAAAAACAAACAAACGGTTCGGTGATCCAATCAAAATTTAACAACCGGTTCGGGTGAACCGGACCGAACCGGTCCCAGCACACCCCTGAATTAAGGATACTATGGATCCGGATGTTCTCTAATCAGGTCACCATCCCCGTGTGGTCTGAAATAATACTAGCATTATCTATATATAAATATTCAATGTAAATTTTATATTTACATTTAGGATAAACAGTTCTAATTGTGGCATATGTGCATGTATTATATGTATTTATATGGCTTCCAGGACAATGCTCCCAAGACAATTCTATTTTTAAAAATTTTGAAAATTCCTTGTCGCCCAGTACCCTAAAATTTCATTTACTGGGCGACAATTTTTCTCCACTGGATGACATTCATGTCGCCCACTCACTAGGTTAAAAAAATGCTCTGCAAGGACCAGTATTAGTTCCACTACTCTTCATAATCATGCTAACTGACATAGATGAGGACGTTACCAGAGATAGCACAGTAACATCCTTTGCCAATGACACAAAGATCATTAGAAAAAAAAGAAACCCAGAGGATATAGGATCTCTACAAACAGACATGAACAGAATCTACAAGTGGACGGAAGAAAACAATATGAAGTTTAACACTGAGAAATTTCAATTGTTACGGTATGGAAAAAGGGAGGACTAAAATCCATGGAATACTATACCCAGGGCCGTAGCTAATGATAATCTCCAGGGGAGGCTACTGGTAATATAGGGAAGGCTACATAGTACCGATAATATAAGGAATTCTTTGTAAAAATAAAACACATTTTAAAGTTAAAATTTTATAGATACGCATTTGTTGGACCAGGTCAATTACACAATTACAAAACTGAATTATAATTCTAAAACTACTTGGTGAACAACGTGTTTAAAATGTAAAAAGTTTAAACAAACGAAACATGACTTAGGTACAACGTAAAATACAAATTGGTAATAATTATAAAATAGTATAAAACGTTGCAGAGGACAGAGGAAACTGTTTCTGCAGAATTAATTATAGTAATTATTACGATTAGTAAAAATACTGACATTAGTAAAGACTGTAAAGTATTTATTTTAGTTAATCTATAGTTAGGGCTTAGGGGACGCTCAAAATTTTCCAGGGGAGGGTCAGCCACCCCTGGCGGCCCCCAAGCTACCGCCCTGACTATACCCCAAATGGACAGGAAATTCAGAGAAATTCTAAAACAAAAGATCTAGGAGTTGTAATGGCTGATGATGCGAAATTTGAAACACAAAATAAGATAGCAGTAAACAGAGCAAAGAGAATAACTGGGCAGATACTGAGAACCTTTAAACGAAGGGATAGGAATATAATGATTCCTTTACTGAAAACACTGATCATAAGGTGTATCATGCTCATTGAAGCGCGAATTTCAAGATTGGCAGTATGTATTCCTATGTAAAATTAAATTTTAGAAGGGGTTTGTTTTCTGGACTTTGCTAAAAATCACGTTTAAGTGTTCAAATTTCCACTTTTTCGTTTTCTGGTTATGTACAGAACAGCTGTGCAGGACATACACTGTAGTACAAATGTAACAGACCGGTTTCTTACCAAACAAAACCATTGTAACAGCTGTTATAGGCTACTAGAGTTTCACTGTGATAATTTTCTATGTTTCAGATACAAAGCTTGATGAAGATTATGTAGTCACCATGGGCTAAGCAAGGACGAAAGACCAGAAAAAGTTCTGGTTCAAAGCTGAGTGATCTGGTGGATCCAGGCAAGCAGTTATTTCCCACAGAAATTCCAACCTGGAGAGCTGTGTTTCAGAGAGGAATCCTCTTCCAGGAAGAGAAGCTGCTTCTGGATGATATGAAGAGAGCTCAGTACCCTCTGCAAGATTTGGCTAAGGACTTGGCATCACTGGTACTGGCACAGTGGCGCAAAAGCAATGTCGAGTTCACTCCTCCTGTGATCATTCAAGAGAAATCCATTGCCAGGAAGATTCTTGTCAGGTGGAATGAAATGATTGACCTAGTGAATGGCAGAGTGAAGGTTGCAAAGAGAGAGAAGAGAATATCTGAACTTGATACATTGTTTGACATAACAACTTGCAGACATGATATCACTCTCTGTGAAACTGAAGCATCTGGCTGCTCTGGCTGTTCTGCTAGAGTTCATGTCAACTGTCACTGTCCTCTGCCTCTGAAGATTCCAAAGCTAGAGCTAGAGTGGCTCCATTACCAGAGGATCAGGGCCGTAACTAGGGTTTAGAAATTAGTGAGGTCCAGATTTTTTTCGAGCGCGGCGGGACGAGCAAAATTCAGACCAAAATGACATCTACAAACACAACCCAAGCTATACACTAAACACAAAACACAAAACGCTCGACGCTCCCTCTTTTCAAAAGAAAAGCGGTAATATGCGTTTCATACACGGAGAACGGTTCAGTCTCTTTTTTTTTTTTAGGAAATAATTACCGAGGTCCGGACCTCGGTGACCTCATAGGTAGTTACGGCCATGCAGAGGATCAAAACCTCAGAAGTTTCTGGCTTCCGGATGGCATATGTTGATGTGAAGGAAACCGTGAAGCAGGTGAAGCTGGTAAGAGGAAGGAAGAAGAACAGAAGGCAACTGAGAAGAGAAACAGAAAAGAGGAAGAAGAAAAGGAGCTACTACTTAGAGCTGATGATGGTGATGATGATGATGAGGTGACTTCCTTGCAAGAGTCTCCAGGCAGAGCAGCTCTTACTGCTGACACAGATTTTTCCAGTACTGCACCAGGCACAAGCTCCAGTGTCAACACTGGCAAAGTCTCTACCTCTGCCAGGAGGAACTACATGGATATCTCAAGCACTGCTGCGGCTGCAGTCAGGTTCAAGGTGGCAAACACTCCTGCAGCAACCATTGCAACTGGTTTCTTGCAAGATCTCATCAAAGCTGGCCATCTATCTGCTGATAAGGTATATCTAGCTGTTGACAGGATGAAGATATGGAGGGGCAAGGAGTCTGTAATAGGTGTCTCGGTGGAGGCTCTGGAGAAAAGGACAGAGGGAGAGGAGATCAAGGGAATTTTATTTGATGGAAAGCAAGATAAGAAGACAAAGATCATGAGGTACAATGAAGAAACTGACCGCTTCCATCCTGATATTACAACTGAAGAGCACTATAGTGTTACCTGGGAACCTGAGGGGAAGTATCTCTTCCATTCTACACCAGAAGAACCTGAAGGAAATGAGAAACCTGCACTGAAGATAGCTCAGGCTCTGTTTGAGTGGATTAGTGCTCGTGGTGCTAAAGATATTATTGTGGTCCTTGGTGGTGACTCCACCAACACAAACACAGGACCTGATGGAGAAGCCATCACTCACTTGGAGAGACTGCTAGGTCACAAGTGTCACTGGCTGATATGCCAGTTGCATATTAATGAACTCAGCCTTAGGCACATGATCAACAAAGCTTGATGGTCCCTACACGCACAAGTCTGGGTTCAGTGGCCCAATAGGAAAACTTTTGGAGAAGATCAATGACATACCTGTCAACTTTAGCTTCAAGGCTCTGCCAGGAGAAGATATAATTGAACTGCCAGAAGACATTGTACAGAACCTTAGCACTGACCAGAAGAACTGCTACCTACTGATCAAAGCTCTCAAGACAGGAGATTTGAGCAAGGAAGTTGCTGGTCTGAAGTGTGGCCCACTGAATCAGTCACGCTGGCTGACTACAGGTGAGGCTCTGTTGATGCTGTGGATGAGGCAGCATCGTCTGACGGGGGAGGTGTTGAAGAAGCTGGAGGTGCTGCTGAAGTTCTCCCTGGACTTCTACTTCAAGATGTATTTTGAGATCAAGGTGACGCACCACATGAGGTATGGACCTCACCATATTGTGACCGCTCTGGGACTGCCGAGAAGCCAGACCTCTGAAGTCACGAACATAATCACTCATGTGATAGTTCATGGAGCATATCATGCTCACAGTGAGAACCTCATTGCCTCTCTCCTGTGCAGTGAAGATGAGGAGGAGAGGGCATTGGGGGTTGAGATGATCAGAAAGATCAGAGGTAAGTCTGAGTATGGAGACATGAGTCTGAGAACTCATAGAAACCCTAAACTGAATTTTGATGCCACTTCTCCAATTACGCTGATTAATTGGGATAAGGAGAAACTGTATGAGCCACTCTTCACTTGTAAGATGTCAAGAGGAGAAGTTGAGGAGCTTCTCAAGTCTCCACTTGAAGTTGAGAACTTCTCAGTTCACACTCAAAGCTGTGAAAGAGCAGTCCAGGACGTTTCAGCTGCAGCTCATGCAGTGTATGGGCAAGAGAGAAGAGATGGATTTGTTCGTGCTAGGATTGATCACAGAGAATTGTTGCCAGTTTTCAAGTCAAAGCAAGACATTTTGAACATTTTTTAGATCTCTACAAGACCTGCTAAACAAATCAAGATGCTTTCAGAAGAAAAAATCTCAAAACATTCAGTTGACCAGCATATTATTACAAGCTGGGGGTGGAGGAGGGACTTATACAAATATTAAAGAAGAATTGCAATTGCAAAAAAAAGGTTGAACGTCATAGCAGCTTGCGGAAAGGTTGGGGCAGCTGCCATCACACTCAGTGATGCCGAAAAGAAAATAAATAAAAATTGGTGGAGGTGTTTCTAAAAAAATGAAAATGCAAGACCAAGAAAGAAGAACAAAAAGATTCTGCCTGATGAAGAGAACAGCCGTGAAATGTGGTGTATAGGAGACTAAAAATCATACAATTCCTTAGTTTTGGACCATTTTGGGTGATTTTGGTTATTTTAGGGGTTATGAACCACTTTGGCTGATCTTAAATGGGTCCAAGCCTGCTCCTAGAAATGCTTAAGGGTGTATGTTAATAATACAGAACATATGGAGGTCATTTGAGGCTACTAAGTCTTTGAAATTGGCCAAAAATCCAATTTTTCGACAAAAAAGTGCGATTTTGAACATTTAAATGCGATTTTTCGCAAACGTTGCAGAAGACGAACCCCTCTTAAAATTCAATTTTACATAGGAATACATACTGCCAATCTTGAAATTCCAAATGTTTCAATATTCGACCTAAGCATGATACACCCTACTGATCATACCCAAGTTGGAATACTGCTTGGTCCTAACATGCCCATATAAAAAAGAAGACATTAGATAGCTAGAAGGGATTCAGAGAAGCTTCACAGCCAAGATCAATGGGTGCAAAGAATTAAATTATTGGGAAAGGTTACGCGAATTAAACCTATATTCACTGGAAAGGAGAAGAGACACACACCACGATTTACACTTGGAAAATAATGGAGAAACTAGTCCCTAATCTTACTCTGAACCTTATAACTCCCCAAACAACAGTGGAAAATAGAAAAGGAAGATTGTGTCATGTTCCCAAATTAAAGGCTAGACAGGGAACATCCTTAACCCTGAAAGAAAATAGTTTTGTTGTGAGAGGACCAAGACTGTTTTATCAGCTGCTGAAAGACCTAATGAACACGAGTGGTGTGGTGGACATCTTCAAAAGAAGATTAGACGCCTGATTCAGACCAATCCCCGATGAGCCGGGCGTACCTGGCTATGTGAGGTGGAGAGTACAAGAAACAACTCACTACTTCACCAGGCCAACTCGAGAGGAGGGGCGACAAGCTTGACCTTTGTGAAATGAGGAATCATCGCATGAAACATTTGAAAGCTACAGACAACCTTTTTGGCAGGACTCATAGATAGCTTGGATAATCGGGTTGGTTGATTTTTTTAATTCTTTGCCTTAGACTGTATTGAGCACGTCTTATTACCTCCGGGAAGCTCGGGACATTGCGGGTAGCAAACATTTGAGAAGCTGAGCATCTCGGGGGGTAATTTATGTTAGAGTCTAAAAGACCTGTTGTACAGCAAATTTAGGGTTTGCCAGAACCTTTTTTATAATTCACCCAGAATTGCTGTCCGTACATATCACTGCAGAAAGTACGAACGAGAGTCCCTTTACCAGAGGGACTTATTAACACCATATCATCGGCATTAACTAAGTTATTTATACTTGTGTTATCTATACAACATCCCACTGTTGCCTCATTAAGTGAAGTAATTAATCCGTCAATATACACATTAAACAGCATAGGGGAGAGCAAAGAGCCTTGTCTCACCCCGCAAGAGGAGGCAAAGCATTCGGATACTACATTGCCCCACCTAACAGTAAAAGATTGGTGGGAATACCAAAATTTCAATAAATTTAATATACATACATGGGAACCTTCCTGTCTTCTAGTTTTTTAAATAAAATATTGTGGTTCACCCTATCATATGCCCTACTTACATCTAGGAAACAGCTATAAATAGTTGAATTACTGTCAATGTATTTAGATATTGTTTCTTTAAGTACATAGATACACAGGTCCGTTGAGTGGGACCTTTTAAAATCAAACTGATTAGGAGATGTCCACAGTCCATAGGTAATCATTTAATCGGAGTAACAAGAGTTTTTCCAGTAGTTTCGAGAAGCAGGAAGCGACAGCAAGAGGCCTGTAATTATTGCTGGATAGAATGTCTCCATACTTATTTTTGACCATGGGCAAGATATATATACCCTCATGAACTCTGCAGGGATATGGCTATGAGCAAGCATGGCTGATAATAGCAATGATATATGCAGACATACTACGTCACTGGCATATTTTAAGTGCTCATTCGATAGGTCATCAACCCCTGACGAAGAACCAGTCTTTAACTCTATAATTAACCTCTTTACTTCAGGAACTGATATCAAAGTATTTTCCCTTGTCCTTCCCACAGGAGTTTCGTTACAATCTATCTTAAGATTATCCCTACTCACACTGTTAAGAATGTTAGCGTAGTGGTTTTTCCACAGCTTTGCAATTTCATCCTCCCGTGACCCCCCATCGATTGTCGGAGGGAGGACACTTTTGACACCCATTTGATTCTTAACAAATTTCCAAAATTTGTTACTGTAGTTATTTATGCGAGCTTCACAGGCTTTTGATGCTCGAATAGACTCTTCTTCCTGTTTCCATCGCCTTATGGCTGCCTTATACTGACCCCTACTTCTACACATTCATGTATACTGGTTCTAATCTGGGTCTACCATGAATGCACCACAAATCATAGACGTCTTTCGATTCCCTCTTCAAGGGAGCAATAAAATCATTCCATCCAGGAATAATCTTAGTATGATAGTTGTAAGATTTAATCAGGGGGTTTCCTGCTTCTCTTAACAGGGATACTATCTTACTATAATACCTATATATGAGTTTACAATGAGAATCATTTGAGCAAGGATTATTAGAGGCAAGATGCAAAATTTCTAAATTAAAGACGTGACCTGTTCTGTCTTTGTATTCTATTCTCTGTTGCATATTAACATTACACCAATCGACGCGATTATTCTTACCTATTGAATTCTTGCTATGTCATGTTGCGCACAAAATGGTAAAATTAATTAATAGTTCTGATGGTCTATGATCAGAAAGAAGAAAATCATGCAAAATATGAACTCTAACAATTCGATCCTTTAGATTATTACTAGTGAGACAATAATCAATCCACCTGGTGGTACCACTCATATCACTAACGTATGTAAAATTACCACTGGTTACCCCTAATACATCTACATCACTTATACTTAAATTGGCCGACTCGCACATGTTATCCAATTTTACAAAGAATTTCGCGTTCACATGCACGTTAAAGTCCCCCATTATTATACAATGAGAATATTTGGGGTTATCTGATAATGACTTAATTTTGTACAGAAAATCAATGTATTCATCTAGATTACTGCCGTTGTTGTATGGTAAATAGCAGTTTACAATTAATATGCAATCATTGTTCACTTGTAATTCAGTGCCTAACAACCTTACATTATCGCTTGTTAAAATTTTTATTTTTTTGACAAATTTTTCCTTATTAAGAAAGCAACACCACCAAAAGGCCTACCGTACATTACTTCATCTGACAAGTCTACTGTTGATGACGCATGGTACATAAAGTCATCATGGATGGTCGAGAGGAATTTAAGTTGTTGCTTAGGTAGCGAGTGTTCTTGCAGGAGTATCAAATCTGCATTGTTACAGATTTTATGAACATCGACAGTTGAATTCCTCATTGACCTTACCTTTATATGAGACTGTAAGTTTTCAAATGATAAAACAAATCAAACAAAAGGTCTATAAGAATTTTATTCATACAAATATTTTGTTAAATTGTAATTTAATCTTCAAAGAGGTCTCCATCTGCTATGATACATTTGTGGATTCTTTCTGTGAAATTCTTCAATGTTCTTCTGAACATATCGAGTGGGATCCTTTTCAGTTGTTCATCTATTCTGCGGCCAAGGACATTCACATTTGGATCGCTGAAACCACGAGTGTAGAGTTTGTCACGTGAATAAGCCAAGCCAGAAATCATATGGGGTTAAATCAGATGATCTGGCTGGCCACTCGATGGGCCCTCGCCGCACAAGCCATCTTCTTTCAACGTTCGTATCTAGAATCTCACGGGCAGCTGCAGAGTAATGTGGCGGCGCTCCATCATGTTCATAAAACCAATTCCTGCCAACGCCATTAGTAAATTGTGGCAAAACTTTGTCTATCCATTGTCTCTCTCGATGTGTCAAAGGAAACGAGCCCTGAATAACCAAATACACGCCCAAACTGTTAGTGTAGCCATTTTAACGGGTTTATCCAATCGTATTTTGGGATTTTTTTCGCCCAGTAGTAAACGTTGTTTGTTTCCTTTACTTGTTAAACCGAAGACACATTCATCTGAAAATCTGACCTTTCGAACGAAATCTGGACCACTGTTGAACTTCTGTCTCATTGTTGCAGCCGTTTATCAGAATCATCGTCGTATATGAGCTGAGAGTAAATGGGTTTGTAATCGTGGTACCCCTGTAATTTCAATATTTTTGCTACTGAAAATTTGGAAATACCCAATTCCTGTTCGACTTTTCTCGTTAAAGTTGTTGGATCGACTTGAAAAGTGGCGAAGACATTTTCTTTGTTGTTGTCTCCTGTCGCAGTTACTGGCCTTTCGCTTCTTGGACGATCTTTTACTCGGCTCCCTGTTTCTAAAAGTTTGAACTTCCAGTATCGAAGAGTGGCTACATTTGGTGGTGGTTTATTATATTTTTCTTGAAATAAACGCCAACTTTCTTTACAATTATTACAAGAAACAGCCCACGATACAAGATACACTTTTTCTTCATTGCTGTATTCCATCCTTACTGACATAGAGCTGAGTGGGGCTAGGGCCTAGGGCCTTCCTGTTCTAGCCTAGGGTCATTCCTGGCCTTGTATAGTTGCTTTGAAAAGTATCGCATACACTGCAGTGATACTATTGGAATTTATTTATTATCAACAAATTATTTCTATGTATAAAATCCATCCTTCAAGACTTTCCTCCCACCCTGTATATGTGAGGAGAAAATATTCGCTAAAATTCCTTTTTAAAGTTTTGTGAATTAATCAATATACTTTCTCTGAACAAACACCAACTATTTTCATACCAAAATTTTCAATGCAAATACGACATTTTATTTTTTATATAAATGTGTGTCCGTTAAATATTATATTTTATTTTGTTTCCTCCATTAAATTTCGCACTATTCGGATCATGATTTCGTTTTAGTTAAATAATCCCTGAATATTTGCAGATGCCAATGGAAAGGGATTAGCATTTTTGGAATATTCTTTACTTTTTTTTCCATTATAATTTTCTCTTGCATTTTGATCTTTGGTTAATTTGCGTGTCTTAAATGTTTTGAGAATTCAGATAGTTTTAGTTGTTGTTGTTGTTGTTGTGTGGTGTGTGTGTGTGTGTGTGTGTGTGTGTGTGTGTGGTATTAATAAATTGGGCATATTGCGCTTGTTGTTGCAACTTTTGAAGGTGCACGCGAATTCTGATATATTACTGAACATCTTATGTAACTGCCGATGTGTTTAGTGATAAAAATTTCGATTTTGCAACTGTCGCGCACTGTGATGCGTATCAATTCTAATTGTTACCGTTGATTTTATTTTAATGATAATTATGCATGCAGTTTTGGATGAATAGTCTGCTCATTTTTTTACTATACTAAACATGTAATATGTACAGAAGGTTGACATCAATAAAGAGAAATCCATAAGGAAAAGCAAGATTTTACTCAAAATTAACAACAAAAAAACATAGCTCACTTCACTTAACTAATAAAAGGGAATTATTGAGCATTAAGCACGTTTATATACAGTATCATACGCGTCACACCACAACACCGATACGCTATGTATTTACACTTGCCGGGTCACGCAGACACAGTTGCCAGAACAAGGTTTCCTTGACACCATACATTAGCCCAATAACTTTTTATTTCTCATTTCATGCAGTTCTTATTTCTCATTTTAATATACCCGCAATATTTCAAGTATTTATGATAATATAGAAAGTTATTGGCGGGATTTGTAGTTTGTATTTGGTATTTGGTATTTGAAGTTTATCATAGTAATTCCGTAACTAATATGAAGTGTTTATTTTCCATATTTCTAGGGTCGACCTGAAACACCCTGTATTTCAAGACCGTACTAACTCACTGAGTGTTGATCGTATAATTTCTGAATGGCTACAATTACACTACACGACAAAATTACAAACTTTTTCTGTCCTTTAAACGAAACGAAGTGATTTTTATAAATTTGGGTGCGCTGAGTTCAAATCTGATGTCAGAATACCTATGCCACCCACCGTTTTGAAGGGACGTGTAATAAAAGTCTTATACACAGATTAGAATATATTGACAACCTCAACATAATTATTACAAGATCAGAACAACAATTAAAATCTTTTTGTTGATGTTTTTCGTTTGCACATACTCTCGATCTCGGGAGTTTCTTTATGAGAAACCAACAATATTCAGCCAACATACTGGAATTCCACCTTCCCTGGAACCGCGTTTGATATAATTTGGATAATTTTTGCGAAACATTAACGTAGTTTTCTGGGAAAATGTTGAGAGTTAGAGAAAAAATAATAACATATTCGTAATCAGCGCATCAAAATACATATAAATCAGCAGAATTTGTGCAAAGGACAGAATTTGTGTTGTGCAGTGTTTAGCGACTCTCGCGAGCATTGCAAACAGAGCTACATTTGGAGAGGCCTTATTTTTTTTAAGTTTTCCATTTTTATATATCTTGACAATAAGAAATTGTGGTTTTAAAGTCTGCCAAAGATCATTAATGTAAATGTAGCTTGTCCCGTATGTGAAAGATGTTTCTGATGTACGGTAGGCTTATAGGTATGAAGTTTATACAGGGTGTCCCAGAATTAACTATCTATTTCAATGAAATCGGACAAATTTTTTAAAAACACTTTTATTTATGTTTATCATGTTTAATATGTGTTAAAAATGTATAAATTTCTAAAAATTTTCAGAATTTTATTTTCATAATTTTTTCATTATCTGGTCCAATGAAAGACCGTCTGAAGTCATAGAATGGCAAAGAGACTCTCCAAAAGTTAACGTGTGGCTTGGAATGACCAAATCCAAAATTTATGGCCCATTCTTCTTTGCGGAAGCAACTGTAACAGGTACCGTCTACCTTGATATGCTTCAGCAGTTTCTCGAACCACAGCTTCTTGATGATGGCATTCTTGATAATGTTGTGTTTCAACAAGATGGAGCACCATAAATTTTGGATTTGGTCATTCCAAGCCACACGTTAACTTTTGGAGAGTCTCTCTGCCATTCTATGACTTCAGACGGTCTTTCATTGGACCAGATAATGAAAAAATTATGAAAATAAAATTATGAAAAAAATTTAGAAATTTATACATTTTTAACACATATTAAACATGATAAACATAAATAAAAGTGTGTTTTTAAAAAATTTGTCCGATTTCATTGAAATAGATAGTTAATTCTGGGACACCCTCTATCATGCCATTACTATATAATTATATATACGATAATGATATAATAATGATAATATTAAGAATATATTTGCACCTGATATCTCAACATCTTACATATGTAATTTGATTCAAGAGTATATTTGCACCTGATATTATCCATCACCAGACATTTTTAAAGTTATATGTATAACACTTTATATTATTAAAGTAATTGAAAAAGACCGAAAAATTATTTGCAAACAACATGACGGTTCGTCTTCTCCTTGTAACTCCTTGTAACACTTATGTTTAACGACGTGTAGGTTGTCAAATTCTGGATCATTGTAAGAAGGTAAATTTCTCACAAATATTGTGACTATACCCCTCTGCATGGGGTATCTCGCCTTTTCTCCTTTGTTATCTGTTAATATCTCCAATTCGAGATATCATTTTTATAACTTAAATACTGTTCTCCTTACTTGTTGGCCATTTTCACTTATTTTTGGTCGCATTTGATATTTTTCACAGCCGATTCCAGGAAAACTTCTACTAATTGTATTAAACATTCACCTGCCATTCTAGTTATTTTATTCAAATTTCTGAAGATTATCCAAGCCATAGCAACAATGAATAATGTACCTTTCTGTACTGTTGCCTCTTTCTATACCCTCTTTCTCTATACTCAATTTCACTCCAAAGGTGGATGTTGCGCATATACAGTATATGTACGCAATGACCTAATTTGTTCTCATATTCCTGAACTCAAATCTTCCGAATTCTATACCTTCTGGTTACGGCTTACATGCCAATCTCAAACTAAATACATCTGTGTTATTTACCTTTCTTCTAATTCTACTGACTATCCAAAATTCTTTGACTACCTCACTTCCAAAGTGGAATGCATTCTTTCCCGCTCTCCCTTTGCTGAAATCTCCATTTTAGGAGATTTTAATGTTCACCACCACCTTTGGTTTCCCTCCCATTTCACTAACATCCCTGGTGAACTAGCTTACAACTTTTCTATCCTAAATGACCTAGAGCAGATTGTATCCCCGATCGCCTTGGAAGTAGCCCCAACATTCTGGATTTATTTCTTACCTCTCATCCTTCTTCTTACGTTGTGAAACTTTTTTTCTCCGTTGGACTCCTCCGACCACAATCTTATATCTGTTTCCTCTCCTATCTTTCCAATCCGGCCTTTGGATCCTCCCAAGGGGAGGCACCTTTGGTACATTGGCACCGTTGATTGAGACTCTTGGGCAGTACTTCTCTGATTTCCCATGGAATGATTACTCCTCCCGTGGCCGAGACCCTTCCGAGTGTGCTGAGCGCATCACGGAGGTGATTCTCTCAGACATGGTGCGTACATTTCATTTTCTATTCTTACTACTAATGCAAAAAACCTTGGTTTAACATTACTTGTTCTAATGCTATCCGCAACAGAGAGGAGTCTTTCAGAAGATACCGTCGCCATCCAACTCCTGACTCTCACTCGGCTTATATTACTGCCCGAAATCGTGCAAAATCTGTTCTTCGACTTGTCAAAAATTCCTTCATCAGACAAAAATGTGAAAATCTATCCAATTCTAATTCTTCTCGCTCTTTCTGGCATCTAGCTAAGAACCTCTTCAACAACTTTATTTCCTCTTCTTTCCCTCCTCTTTTCCATTCCGACGGCTCAGTTGCAGTCTCTTCTCCTGACAAAGCTAAACTCTTCGCTCAAACTTTCGCTTACAATTCAACCCTGGACGATTCCGGTGCTGTTCCTCCATCTCCTCCTCCCTTTGACTTTATTATATCTGAAATTAGAATCTCTTTCAAAGATGTTCTTTCTGCCCTATCTGGGTTCATCTCTAGGAAGACGTACTGTCCTGATGGTGTTCCTCCTGTTGTTCTTAAGAACTGTGCTCCGGTGCTGACACCTGCCTAGGCAAACTCTTTCGTCTTTGTCTCTCATCTGGTACTTTTCCTTCCTGTTGGAAGTTCGCTTTCATTCAGCCTGTCCCAAAGAATGGTGACCACTCTCAACCCTCCAACTATCGTCCAATTGCTTTGATTTTTTTCCTTTCTCAAGGGTTTGAGTCTATCCTTAATAGGTAGAGTCTTAAACACCTTTCTTTCCACAGTCTTCTTTCAGATCGTCAGTATGGGTTCCGCAAGGGACTCTCTACTAGCGATCTTCTTGCATATCTCTCTGACTCTTGGCCACCCTCCTTTCGGGATTTCGGTGAAACTTTTGCTATTGCGCTAGACATATCAAAAGCGTTTCATAGTCTCGCACAAATCTTTAATTTTCAAACTGCCCTCCTTCGGTTTTTATCCTTCTATCTGTGCCTTCATCTCTAACTTCCTTTCTGGCCGATCTATAGCTGTGGTTGTCGATGGCCACTGTTCTTCTCCTAAAGCTATCAACAGTGGTATTCCTCAGTAGTGTTCCTCATCCACTCTTTTCCTTTTATTTATTAATGATCTTTTAATTCGCACTTCCTGTCCTATTCACTCCTATTCTGACGATTCCACTTCTCCACCCGCTTCACAAAGCATCCCTCTCAACAGTCATTCCATGTTTCGTGTAGGACCTCAAAAACTCAAAAACCTCAAAAACTCTGTTCCTCCATCTGTCTACTCGTCACAGTCTTCCACACGATTATCCCCTTACCTTCAACAACACATAACTCAATCCTTCCTTTTCTCTTAACATTCTTGGTTCCTTTTCTCTTGATCTTTCCTGGAAAGATCACATATACTCTCTTTCCAAAAGAGCTTGTAAGAGGTTAGGTGTGCTGTACTGCCTCCCTACTTAACCGGGTGGAATCGAAAGTTTTTCGTCTCATCAATTCCCCGCCTCTTATTGACTGTCTTCAATCTCTCTCTCTTCGCCGTAACAGACCTAACTGTGTATTCAATCATTTTATTCTACTCTTTTAGATTCGTTCCATGAACAGTGATGTGGCTGTTGTTTTGTGCGGGCAAATGGCCAGCCTTCCTCCAGGCGTTGAAGTATGGCTCGTACTCGGGAGGAGCAAAAGCTTGAAACAACTCTGTCTGAATGATTTGGTCGAAGGTTTGGATGCAGATATGGATCGTGCGCTCCCATCTTCCATACTTTCACAGGATGTGATACCATGTCGTCGTTCTTCGGGAAAGGAAAGGTTACGGCTTGGAACATATGGAGGAACTTCGGAGAAGAAATGACGCAGACGATGAAAAACCTGACGATGAAAGACCTCTCCCCGACCAGAGAGGGGGATGAAAGCTTCCAAACCGTTCAACGATTCGTGTGCCGCCTTTACTACAAAGCCTTTGGACTGAAACAAGTCATTCTACCACAAAACCACCAAAATAGAATGCCTCCCACCAAGTGGATGCTCTGTTACTACATTCGAACAGAGCCCTCTATCAGGCGTCCATCTGGGCCAGAAATGGCACTCCTCTTCTGGAAATGCCATCTCCAGAAGAGTATGGATGGAAGAAGACCTTAGGCCAGTCATGGACAACCTAGGCTAGTGAGTGGGCCGCATGAGTGGCCTTCCTTCATCTCAGTGGGCCGCATGAGTGGCCTTCCTTCATCTCAGTGGGCCGCAAGATTAAAAATGTGTACAGTATGTGCGCTAAACATGGTCCCACGAATATGCTTAAATACATTTAATACAGTCCGAAAATTTCATAGTTAGAGAAAATTATTATTTATATATTAATTGAATTGTGATCAACTTCAAATATTAAAGTAAAAGGAACATTTTTAATAATATAATAATTAATATAAAGAAATTTTGTTAAATCAAACAAAATTATCACTAGATTGTGAAAATATTAATATAAATTCCCAAATTTTCATTCATGTGGACAATGGCTAGTAAAATGTCTCTATGTCTCTTGGGCCGCACTCAGAAACCTGATGGGCCGCAGGTTGCCCACCAATGCCTTAGACACTCCCTCCTAGAGTCCCCGTTGGATGTCCCAGCCACCTTTTGTACCAACTCAGCAATGCAGATGCAAAAGTCCATGTCGCTCCTGCACTTGTAAACAGTCTGGACTCACTTTTACTCGGCTGTGCACTTGTCCCTGTGAGAAGTGAAGATGAACGGGTGAGCTCACGAATATAATCTTCACGAACGCCTAATAAAGCTCTGTAGTCATGATCATTCCCGATGTCACTAAAACCTTGCAAACCAATTCGTTTCATTGAGCCTTCCAATCTGATATATCATACGATGGGGTTTTTTTTTGTCGAAAATCTTGGTCGTAACCTTGTTTATGGGTGAAGGTCACAGTTCAGGTCATCACAAGTATCACGTACCATCACGTTTGATATGATAGGCCACACAGCATAGTTTATGCTATTTTTAGAGAAAACAAATTGAGTGGTCACCTAACTGAACTGACAATATGACCTCGTGTGTGTGACCTGGTGACATGAAGGGTTGCACGTGTCCTACAAGGTGCCTTTATTTTACTGCAAAGATCATTTTGACCCAGAGCCAGCTTTCTAGACCATTTTGGAGCCGATCTAGTCAATTTTAGCATTTGACCTTGAAACTTTGATTGACCTTGACCTTGGTACCTTTGCCCTTATGGGTAAAAAATTTTCGGTTATCCTATGGAACATCTGTACCAAAATTCAAACTTTTGACCATTGTTGCTGCAAATTTGCAAATATTCCCCTGATTACTGACAAAGCAAGAACATTTGGAGCAATCCAAGAATGAGCACCCCAAAGTCCCCAATCAAAGAAAAAGCACCCCAGTTAGACCCCAATCCAAATCAAAGGATTTTAACATCAGCATTCCTCGAAAACTTTGTCCAGGTCATTGCTTGATCGCACTTAGCACACAGCATCACTTTTTTAATAAGATTTTTTCCCTTACACCAATTTATTACTGGCAATGAATCTTCACTGCCACGTTAGGTCAACTGTACGCCCCTTAACGATTGGTTAGGTTAAGTCGTGATATTTTCGTTAAAACTAACGAAAATATCACGACTTAACCTAACCAATCGTTAAGGGCGTACAATTAACCTAACCGGGCATTCAATTAACCAATTTAGAGCAATTAACTCCATTTTAACTCACTTTTAACTCCATTTTAGAGCAATCCAAGAATAACCACCCTCGTTCGACCCCAATCCAAGAAAAAGCACCCTAAATTGATTTGGGATGCTTATTCTTGGATTGCTCCGAACATTTTTCTAAACGCATTCCATGATGGTATTAACCTCGTTAACCTCGTTCAGGTTCCGTGTGTTGGTCACTCTTCACACGAAGGTCAAGCTGGTGGCCCCGCCTCTAGGCCTGGTTTGGTGGAGTAGCGAGTTGCTCTCTTGCGCTCTCCACCACACATAGCCAGGTACACCCGGCTCATCTGGTACCGTCCTGAGCTAGGCATCTAGTCTTCTCTTAAAGACTTCAGCTTTGACCCCTGTAACGTTTCTGAGGTCCTCTGGAAGCTGATTAAAAAGTCTTGGCCCCCTGACAACCAAGCCATTTTCCTTCAGTGTTGAGGAGGTCCCTTGTCGGGCCAAAAAATTATAATCTTTAGATATTCATCCGATCATCGGTACATATTTAAGCCTACAGCCCGGGTCTTCTAAATACAGTAGTGGATCTACTTTCCTAATAGCTACAAACAGTGTATTATTAATATAATGGGTAAGGCCACTTAAATGTAATCAAAACAGGGATGGAAAAGTTTTTGCGCTTCACCTTAATGCATTAATATTTTTTTAACCAACATCAACCTCATTATATTAATTGTCTACCTAAATACCATATATCAAAACGAATACAATATTCATTAACAATCTCGTGTTGGTATCTGAACATCGGGATGGAGACTACTCAAAAGAACCATAGCCTTGGATAAGAAGTGAGGGTCACAGCAGTCTGTCCTGTATATTTGAACACCAGTTTCGTGCAGCTGCTTGGTTGCCTTGCATTCTTCAGGAAGCTCTCTGCGATTTTGGCGGATTGTACCAACTATGCTGCTTTTTTTCTGTGCCAGTCGTATAGCAAGGTCCAGTGATGTGAAGTAATTGTCACAGGTGACGTTGTAACCTTGCTTGAACACTGGAGTCAACAGTTTCAATACTACATCAGTAGCCACGCTAACATCGGCATTTCTGGTATCATCCTTTCCAAGGTAAGGGAAGCCATTGAACAAATACTTATTCTCCACATCTACTGCCATCCAAAACTTCAAGCTAAACTTGTCTGGCTTGTTCGCCATGTATTGGATAAATTTGCAGCGTGCTTTGCAAGGCAACAACTGCTCATCTACCGTGACATACTGATGGGGAATAAACGCCTTTTGGCAATTGTCAATGAAAGGGTACCATAGTTGTGATGCCAAACAAAACTTATCTTGTGCTAGATTTCGCCGCCTCTCAGTTTTCAGATCAAAACGAAGGTATTTCATGATTTCCAAGAATCGATTGCGTGGCATAGTTTTGTTGAATATAGGACACCCCCAGGAGCCATTCCACATACTCTTGATGGGTAAGTTATGTCCACCAATGACACCACGAGCGATGACAAGACCAATGAACTTATCCAATTCATCTAATGTCACAGACCAGTTGGGATCACCTGTAGCTCGTTGGCCTTCAGCATTTGTATACTTTTGGATGTTTCTCATCATTGGTTCATCAAAGAGAATTCTGGATGATGAAAGTGGGCTATCCTAGATGACACGTGTTGTGGAATATGCAGTAGGACCAGAACGAATCCGTACAATGTTTTGCTGTTGCAGGCGTCCTCACACAGTCTGCGATGCGGCAGCCCACCGCCAAGATGATCCATCTTTACCTATAACTTCTCCAACACCCACTGCATCTGCTCCACTGCCACCTTGTGCGGGTTTATCATTTTCTCTACGTCCAGGACGTGTCCCACGACCTTGATCTCGTCGAAGACCACGGCATTGCCCACGACTACCTCGCCCACGGGCTCGTCTACGATGATTGCCATGAGTGGGTAAAGGTACAGTGGGCTCCTCATCGCCAGATTCAGAGGAAGAAGAAGACTCAGTTTCAGCCGCTGCCTGAACTGCAGCATTCACTATATCATCTGACTCACTGTCTGATGCATCACAATCAGAGGCATCGGATGGAATATTTCGAAGTTGCTCTAATGCCTGCTCTACAGAGAGTCCTTTGCGAGACATAGTGTTATATATTTATTTATATTTATCTATATTATTATTTATTATTATTTATATATTTATTTATCTGAAATGGGAAAGAAATGGTTATTAGACAGGAATATATTGACGAAATGAACAAACAAATAAAATCGAGCCATATATTGTATATGCGTCATTTGACGCACCTGGTCCTTCAGGGTAGTGGTCTCTCTCATAGGTTTTCTGTATCAGATGAAACGATGAAATTGACCATGAATATAGATGCCATTGAAATATTAAAAGTCACGAAAGATGAGGTATGAAGGCCTAAAGGGTTAGACTTATAGGCAAAAAAAAAAGAAAATTGCGTCAATTGACGCATGTGTTAAAAGAAAATATCTAAAAAATGAACATTGCAGAATTTAACAAGATTACATGATTAAGCTTACTTACTTTATGTTACTTTAGGTGAGTTCGAACGACGATTCAGGATCGACCTGCAGCATCCCGCCTCATTTGGGGTATTTGGTGAAGGAGGGAATTGCTGTCTGATCTCCTCCTGCCCGCGTAGCCAGACACGCATGGCTGGTCAGGGATTTTGCACAGGAATCTGTCCAGCTGGTTCTTGAAGTTATTCAGGTCGGTGTGCTGGAGATTCCTCACTTCTTTTGGTAGGACATTGAAAAGCTTTCGGCCTCGTATTCTGAGGGTACCTTCCATCCTCTTTTTCATGGCCCCTTGTCCCACCGCAGCTGGGACCGTACAAAATCTGCCTCTTCTCTCATTCCAGTTTGTTTCTATTTCATTTCTGAGGTTAGGGACAGAGCCCTCAAGTTTTTTCCCTATGTATATAATTGTGTACCGCTCGCGCCTTCTTTCGAGAGAGTAGAGTTTCAGGGATTGTAGTCAAGACCAGTAGTCTTCACCTTCCGTTTCTTCTACCTTAGACATAAAAGTCCTTTGTATAGTTTCAATGTTCGCAATATCTCGTTTTCTGTATGGGCTTGTGAGTACTGAGCAATACTCAATTATTGATAGGACTAGGCTCTTCCATAATTTGGGCATGATATATGATGTATTCCTTTGAATTGAACCTTTGTTATTGATTTTAGGTTAACATCAAGGAAATGTATTTCGTTCCCTTTTGATTTTTCATACGTAAATTTAAATTGGGTTATATTTTCTCGTTCTCGATAAGAAGGTGACTATCACCCTGATTTTTAAAAAACCCTAACAGTATCATATTCCAAAACAACACACAAAATTAACTAGATTTATTATCTTAATTTTAAAGAAATTGTTATTTTAACGTTTTAACATTTCACCCGTAAATATTAATTTAATGATCTATAGTTTAATTCTTTGAAAATGTCTGAAGAAGGGTATGGGCGAAATCATATCGTAAGTAATCATATTTTTTTAGTCAAGGGTTGTTTTAAATAAAATTCCTAAAGCTAAAGTACCCAGATAAACCTTCAGAATTTTGTGGAGAAGTCTCTAAAACATTATTATTATTATTATTATTATTATTATTATTATTGTTATTAGAGGGGAAATATTTTTTTCTAATTACAAACGTGATAAAGCATATCTGTATGTCGAATACACGCATGACTTTTAATACTGTATAAGCATTTGCTAAAAAATGTGTGAGGTGCACACTAAGGTATACACTAATCAAATATTGCATATTAATAAAGGATTAATAACGTAATTACATGCGTTTCACAGCTATGCCATTATGATTATTGTGAAGTGTGGATGAACAAAAGAAAAATCTACATTTGAAGTGTATCTATTCAAAGAAGATCTCGAGGTAAAAGAGAATTTGGAGAGTTTGTGACACGTGTTCATTATGATAAGTGAATATTAGTCCAGGCAATTTGTAGTTAGACCTGGGCAAAATTGCTTCAGAAGCTTTCTAAACTGTTTCCAGCTCAGGAACCATTGCCGAATAACATATCCCAAATCCGACAAAATTGGACCCCGGGAACACCCCCAAAAATGAAATTCAAAATGGCGGACTGGATGTTTCCTACGAAAAAAAAATATATATAATTTACGCTTTTATTTATAGAGATACATTTGATGCTTTTTCTTTCAGTTGTAATGTTTTAAATAATTCAACAATATACAACACAACCAGTTATTACGCAAATATAATGTTATATAGCTTTTTACAGATTTTTATAATCAATAATACAACAATTATTTTTTTCCCAGTTTCAAGTTATGTTCATTACAGAAGAAGTGATACCTGGTCACAAACATACAGAAATTAATCCTCTTCATCACTATCATCGGATAGATTACCGGTACTTGGGTTGTTATCGCAACCACTGATTTGGCACTCGCCACAAGCGGCTGAACAGGGCATTCCATTACGCTTGCATCCACATCTTGAAGTAGCACATTTCGTCTTGCAGGAGCAGCGGATCATGTTGAGTAGATAATTTGGAGCTGGTGGCTTGTCGCAGGCTGTAGGGTAGTAGGAATTATTCTTTACATACCAACCCCACTGTTCTGCATCGATCTTCTCTTCTGTAGACTTCCAGATTAGTATTTGAAAGTATGTGCGAAAGCTGTGGTACTTTGTGGACGCATCGGTAGGTGGCAAACGTTCGGGTGTAACAAAAGATTTAGCTGTAGCTACCTTTTCAACTAACATTCGATGACGTAGTGCGTTAGTGGATTCAAGTGTTTTGCAGCCATACAACAGAAGCATTGCCTTTCTTCCAGCGGCTTCAATGTCAGAGTGTTGGCAACAATCAGAACAGAATGTATTTGCAACTGAACGGAGTTCAGCCACCTTCATCAGTGTGTCGAATGCTTTGGCTTTACCGATCGAAAAAATTCTGGATGTGCTATCACAGCCCGTGAAAGCATGCACAAACAGGAGATACTTGCAGATGTCATTGCCAACAATGATTGAATGCTGAGAATATCATACACAGGATTAGGAGATGGTCCCCGTCTTATATCGCTGCGATAGTACAACTTGAAACCACTGTCCTTGGCATGGTACAGAAGGAGAATCAGCAAGTCGGTGTCTTCCCCTATTACTGTTGTAGTTGCATTTTCTGATGAGGAAACTGCTGCACGAACGATGTCCACATCAGCATCCCCATCTGCGTTGTGAGCAGTACACCCGTGCTTCTTCAACATCTCACCTACGAGGGAAATAAATGCTTGCTTGTTGTTTTCATTAGCCAAGAAGTGTTCTTTCTGGCCAACAAACTTCATGCTTGGACTGAGATTCACATTTCTGCTTGTCTTGGTGCTGCGTCTTCTGTGGGTCATGTCCTTGATCGTAGGAGAGCTGCTGTAGCCATCAAAAACAATGATTGCTTTTCCATATGTTTTCAGAGTGAAATCGGCATATGAGTTGGCGATGCTGTCATATGTTTCATCTTGACGCCAGGAAACACGATGTAGTAGAGATCCACCATCCAATACGTACTGGTCTGTGCACTGAATTTCTTGAACTTCTTCCATGCGTAAAGTGTCAGTGTATTTGATTATTGCATGAGCTAGCTGAGACTTATCGAGTTTCCTCAAGATACTTCGTGATTCGAACAATGCAGGAGGATATGCACACAGTTCGTAACACATGACATCTTCAAGATTCATGTCTCCGCCAGTGGCAACAGTCATCATTCTCTGAAACAGTAGTGCAGGATCTACTTCTATATCTGAAGCATCAGTGATCACAACGGCAGAAGCAGATCCTAGTGTTTTCACTTTGTCAGATCTTTTGGCAGAATATGTAAAAGCTTGTTTCCCAATCATTTTTACGACAATGTTCGTACCGATTGAATGCAATTGATGAACGTTAACTCCAGGATCAGCAGTTAGCCCTGTTACAATGTTGCAGAGACCCGAGGTAGAATGGAATGGGGATAAGGATTCCAGACGTTCAAGTACTTTTTTCATTTCATTACTGTCCCTGATTTGTCTACTTCCCCTCATTTCCTTGTGCTGTTCACTACTTTCCAACAAAACTCTAGTGTATTCCTGCATTGCTAAGTTATAAGTGGAACACAGAGGCATAGAAAAGAGCCACGTTGTCCTTTGGATGTCTGTAAATCCACTTCCGCGTGTCAGTCCGCCTCTGCTTTTCAGGGAACGCATTAGTACTTGTTCTATCACCAGGTCTGTGCCGAGTCCGGCCCATAATCTGTCGCTTCTTCTTACCACAAACTTACCTTCCTGGAACATTTTGTTAACGGCTGGATTTTCAGAAGGCAAACTTAACATTTTCTGCAGGTACAGGTATATCGATTTTAGGTAATTGTGATGTCCGGCTGCTGCAATTATGGGGATGGTCTCCAGCATAGCTTGCAAGTGCAAATCCCTCGAGCCTGTTCTGTCTGCTGTTATCAAGGAACGTGCAATGTTGATCATTCGCTGATATTCCAACCAGAGTTGACTTGTTTGCGAAGTAGATTGTAGGTCAGTTTTCTTCGCATCCAAAGTGGTAGCGCTCTGAGACAATGCATTCGAAGATTCCACATCCTCACCTGATTGTTTGGCGGTCATAACATCGTCGAGCAGGTCACAAGCTTCCTTATGGAGGTCATGAGGAGTTCCATCTTCATTACGAGGGAAAACGTCTGCGACTAGTAAGGTACTAAGAGCTGCATCTACTATCATATGACCACGTATCGCTCTTGAAACAGCTTTTCCAGACATCATGTGTTGCACGGCATTTGGTCTGTATATTTCTTGAAGTACTTCAGACAATCCTGAACCATTCATAAGAGTACCGACTGCTCCCAAAAGATTCATCAGAGTGTGAAATGATCCCAGCATTAAAACAATGTCCTGCAAGTCTCTCTGTTCATTGATGATTTGGGAAGCTTTCCAGAACAAAGGCTGATCAAAGGTAATAATGCATGGGACTTTTTGATCGCGTGCTATCTTGCTCAAATATAGTAATGTCGAAAATATGCAGGTCATGTCAGTTGGCGACATATCTATGATGGGAAGGAACGTGATCGACGCCACACCTGGATGTGAGACTTGATCCACCGTGAATTGCCTGCATTGTTCCGGACCAACTTGGACCTGATCTTTCTGCTGAAGATATCTGCCAGAGAAGACTAAGTCGACTTATGGTGGCAGTGGGTACTGGAAGTTCGCGGAATGAGATGTCCCTCAACATGCTTCTCGCGTGTCTATATTCCCTAATGTCAACGGTTGCAATCTTCTTAATGTCATTGTCACCAACATTACGCCTGTGAATAGAAGGGTGGATCTTGATCTTCGGAGTTATTACGGCAATCATACCCATTCCATGAAAGGTATTCTTCCCATCCAAAGTGCAGACATCATGATCCACGTTATCTGCTGCTAGAAGGACTGCAGTGTTTTCATCAACAGTAAAAGAGGCAGACCCACTTGCCAGCGCCGCGTTTCTTTCGAATCTTGTTACTTCTGCATACGACGAACAGTAACCCAGCTGATGGAGAACGTCAATAAGGTACCTTGACCTAAAGTTGTGGTGTAGCTGAACAGACAAACCGATCTGTAGTGGACATAGTAATCCTCTAGGACGGGTTGCTTGCATAATGCTCTGCCCAATTGCACCTATTTTTCTTGAAGCATCCTGTCCCGCAAATGCTTTTGATAATAGCAATTTCAGACTGTTGGGAATGTAATCAAGAGCACTTTCTGCAGTGATGTCATTTGAAGATGGATACACATCTTTTCTAGGCGAGTCGACAGACTTGATATCACTTCTGATTATTTTTGCAGCAGCTTCTACTAGGTAAATCTTCTGTAGCTCTATATCTATATCACATTCTTTCGACTTTTTGTGATAATCTATAAGAATTTCATTAGCTGTCTCTCGTAGTGTTACTACATCTGCCTTCCCACTTTCACCTGATATTATGATCTTGTCTCCGTAACGTTCTAAAAGCTTTCTCTTCATGTGCCTGCGTTCGTAGACAGAGCTCTGACTTCCTTGAAGATATTCCTCCATTTTGGAAATTAGGTCTCCAATCAACAGTTGTTCATCATCATTCTCTTCCAGGTAAGCACAGGTCTGAAGGAATGCTTGGTGTTGCTCTTCATTAGTTGGTCTCCCTTTCTTCGAATCATGATCGTCGGAGGAGTATGCGCGAGGAATGTTTTTTCCACTTCGAAAATTTACGCTGCAGGTGTGATGGTAGACACAATCTGCAGCAGGAAGATCACGAAGATAATACTCCAGACGGCCTTTTACATTAAACGACCATTCATCGCAGCGGCTTTCACAGCACCTTTTTATGGTTTCGGAGAACTCTGCAGTTCTTATTTTGACATGCTCTGATTTTGGTTTGTGTTTGGAAAAAAAGTCCACAAAGGTATCACAAAACAAACAGTGAGTAGCACTGGAAAATGCGTATTCATGAAAACGAGCACTTTTCCTTGGTATTGCCTCGGCTGCGGTCTGTCGCTTCTTTATTTCAATGGTCTTTTTATCCGTAAACCTTTTCCTACATACAACGTGAACACTTATTCCAGCTGTTGCAACAACATCGCTTCCACGGCTGCGGCTGGATGCATTTATACCATCTGCTCCTTTTTGCGAGATGTGAACCACTTCCCGTCCGCTGTCCAATTTCTCCTTACAAATCACGCACAATTCTTCAGGGGTCTGCATTCTTGAAGGCGGACGCACACCGAGTCAGCCGTACACCGAGTCAGTATTTAAAAGGAGTACATAATAACAGTTTTAAAGAAAATGACAAGCACAAATACGCAGATTTGATAGTGGGTAGTAGGAATTAAAGAGTTGTATATAATATAAGTTTATAAAGATGTAGCAATGTCCATTCTCACATACACTCCATACAGTATATTTTATTTACATTACGTGACGTCATAGTTTAATACTAGCCGCCTAATACAATTTTTAGTGTCATATAGGTCAATTTAGAAACGAAAATGTGTTTTAAAACATTTTACTGATCAAGAAAAACGTCATAACTCTCTCTACAAAGCGAAATTAAAATTTATTGTATTTCGTAGGAAACTGCCAGTCCGCCATTTTGAATTTCATTTTTGGGGGTGTTCCCGGGGTCCAATTTTGTCGGATTTTGGATATGTTATTCTGCAATGGTTCCTGAGCTGGAAACAGTTTAGAAAGCTTCTGAAGCAATTTTGCCCAGGTTGAAGCTATTTTTGCTCTAGATTGCCTGGACTATATGTATTTTTGTCATCTAAAAACCATGTTATTTCTCCTTCTGTTATGCGGGTTGTTTTACGAAAGTTGATGGACATAGCGATATTTAGCATTGTTTTCTCAATGGTCATTAACGAGAGGTTTGTTTTATATAAGAATAATTTGATGGTTTTAGCCAGTCATAAACTTTAATTGTGAGTCTCTTTACTTGATTTTATTTTAGTACACTAAGAAAACTCGTCCTGTGTTGCGAAAGCCTTTTCCATAGTTAGAATTTAGAGAAGTTACTATACTATGGATCAAAAATAAAATGAAATACATATTTTGTCACACTCAATGTGTGAGTTTCAGTATAGGTTCTGTATTACTATTTATGTATCATATATTAAGTTTGCTTTGTAAGTATGATTTGAATTAGTGTGAAATCATTTATTGTACAGTGAAATAATTCAGTATGCAATGAGAATGTCATGAGAAGCTGTAGCTAAGCTTTTGCACAGATACATTAATAGCATGAAAGATTAACTGACATTTCCCATTATACAAACAGTAAACTTGACCAAAAGTAAAAACAGTAATGCAAAAACAGTAAAGGGGTTAAAAAAAAAAAACAAGCCAACAATGAATTAATTGTTTAATTTTTAGGTAATAAATAAGCTAAATGCCATTAATTTTGCTTAAAAAGCCTCCATGCTTCCAAATTCAGCTAAGCATACTGTGAATATATTAATGTCATAACAAATATCTAAAAACTGTAAAATTCTGTCACTCATATTCTTTTTTGAATAAAGTTTTTTGAAGTTCGAAATTAACTGCTTTTGTATACGGAAGGGATAGGCTATATCAATTTTATTAACCTAAATTAAAGCGTATATTGATTTTTTATATCATTCTAATTTTAAGTTTATAGAATATTAAACAAATAAACACCTACTAAAATTAGTTAAAAATAGAAAATATGGAATCTAAGCTAAAAATTAAATTCTCAAAAATCTACTGAAAAAAAAAAAAAAAACTTACCAAAAAATGAAAAGACGAAAACGATACTGTAGAAAATCAAAAGAGGGATTTTAACTTCAAGTTGATTGAAGAGATAGTCATCGGATGAATCTTTTTCATCGTTTATATTCCAGTCTTTCGATAAACTTGAAACGTTAGAAGCATTCTTCAGGGAAGAAACGTTTCTTAGAAACTCCATAATAACTTCGTTTCTCTTTTTGAATGAATAATCTCTGTGGAAGTAAAAATTAAAAGAATTTAAATAGGAATAGGAAAAAATTTAATTATATATATATTATCGTATTTCCCGGCGTATAACACGCACCCTAATTTTGAAGAGAAAATTATTTTGAAGAGAAAATTTAGGAAAATAAAAATTTAGGAAACAATATACCTCCTACCTCACTTCACATGTACAATTTTAACGAGTTAATTTTAACGCAGGGTGATTTTTGGAGTATTTTGGGGGAAAAAAAATGTGCGCGTTATCCGCCGGGAAATACGGTAGTTCTTCTGCAGTTTTAACCTTGAATAACTTTTGATATGCACATGATAAAAACAAACTATAAACGACATATGAAAGCATAATTATTTAAGTTTTTAATACGCTACATTGCAAATTTCTTAGCCTCAACATGACCACTATTTTCCAGTTGGGACTGAATGATTTCATGAACTGCACTTGTAATTCTGGCCCTACGTTGATCCAAATAATGTGAGTTTGATGAGTAAACACCATTTTTAACATGACCTGAAAAAACGTAGGCCATTGGTGAATGAGATGGCCAAGAAATTGGTCTACCTCTACCGAGCCACTTGGCTGGGAAAACTTTATTCAAGAACTGTCTCACATTCAAAGCATAGTGTCAGGGAGTACCGTCTTGATGAAAAAGGTTCTCTCTTAAAGATTTAATCATCTTAATTCAGGGACAAAGAAAAGTAGTTTGTACGTTGCAAGGTATTAATGCTCTCCATTGGCTACTTTAACATTTTTTTAATGAGGTTTCTCTGTTCCCCCAACTACGGCAATTGTGGTAGTTGACATTTTCAGCCAATTGTGGATGTGGCGCATCCTTCTTATAATGATCAGTGAACTTTCCTCTCACAAATGTTCTGTTAGTCATAAAGAATGGTTAAACCTTTTATATAATATCCCTATTCTTAGTCATTTACAGCATTTACATCTGATATGATGCGACTTTATTGAAATAAATAAAAACTGTAATAATTATGCCAAAATGCCGTTTACAGTTTGTTTCTGTCATGTACACATCAAAAGTTGTTACACTTGTAAAGTTGCACAAACGCTTTATAATGACCCGATATACATAGTTCGTGTAAAATTAAATAAAAATTTTAGCTTTATTTCGCCTCGCGCGCGCACACACACACACACACCACACACACACACACACACACACAACTGTTCAGCCTTCCATAAAAAAAAATGTTTGGTAGATAAATGAGTACCATGAGTAACCTAGAAGCTGAGACGCTGGGCTGCTGATCGGGAGGTCGTGAGAGCGAGTCCTGGCGAGAACGTTGTAATTTCTGACCATCCGCGGTGGATCGTAGTTCGGATTCCACGTTAAGCCGAATGTCTAAGGAGTGGTAACAAGCTTGATCCTTACCAGAATGAAAATTCGGACAGGATCAAAACCAAAGTTACCAAGATAAGTACATATATATATAATATATATATATATATATAATATATATATATATATATATATATATATATATATATATGATATCTATACTCTATAGTCGCACGCAATTCATTTGGATCGTAAGACCTTTCGATAAATTAGACAGGAACGTAATTTATATTGAAATATAAATAAAAGGATAGAACTTACAACGAATAACAATTTAATAAAAATAAATGAATGAAAAAATAAGACCGATATTACAAATATCAGATTTTCGCTCAGTATATTTCCATCTCTTTAGTTCAGGATAAAGAAAATACAGTATTAGCAAGGAAATTCATACATTTTCGACTGGAAGAAATCAAACGGAAATACACAATATATATATATATATATTATATATAATAATAGCAGTTTCGAAAATCTCGGAGACACTTTACAGTTGGGAGTAT
>JAJOZX010011666.1:0-10000 GCA_023014485.1 Bathynomus jamesi
AAAGGGACCGGATAATTACACACTATTATTCACCGACTTTTATTTATACCAAAACAATTTAGACAAATGGGGTAATGCAAGGGCGGAATTAGCGTTAACATTTAACCGCGGAGACACAATTAATTATTTATTTTAAATAACAATAACATACTAATACGAAAAACACCTAATCGGGGCAAACCCGCCCCAAGACTGAATTACCAAAATAGGGCATTTTACTCAGCCTTCCGGTTCGGCACATCTCGGATGTTGCCAATTTGTATTTTTTATATTTTTAATTTCAAATAAAACTATCAATTTCTCATTCACATACAAACCGTAATTAAATTTCTTATTAAACATTATTTTCTTCTTTATTAAACAAAACATTAAATTCTTATACACAAACCATTAATTTCTTGTTGAACATTATCTTCTTTAAAAAAACCAATACACTACAGTATTTTGTCTTATTACTTTTTGTTATCTAGATTCTAGAGGTTAGATATTATTGGCGATATGGATCAAGATACAGATCGAGAGAAAGTGGAAATTGCTTTGTCAGAGGGAAGCATGTCATTGCCAAGTCAGGGAATCATGGTGTCGCTCATGGAATAACTGACATGCATCCCTCTGGCTTCTACCATCAACATGTAATAAAACAATTTCCACCTTCTCTCGATCTGTTTCGTCATCCATATCTTCAGTTATGTGAAATCTAAATAAGGAAATATTATTCACATAAAATACCCATGAGAACGGACTTTCAGTACACCCTGTGTGTGTGTGTGTGTGTGTGTGTGTGTGTGTGTGTGTGTGTGTGTAGGGGGCCTATCTATATACATGATTTCAAATAATAATTTATAGACAGAAAGTAATGACATTTGTATGATTTCAACATCTGGAAAATATATATATATATATATTATATATATATATATATATATGGAATATAAAGACAAAAGATACTACTCTCAACATTTATCGGCCAAACGTTTCAGTCCACTCAGGGGCCATCTTCAGTGACTACATGAAAGCATCTAAAGACAATCAAAAGTATAACTAAAGTAAATACAAATGTCGGAAAATTCACTATACAAAATAAAACCTAATACAATAAGCAAATAGTTAAAAATAGCTTAAAAAAAACCTGGAATAGTAAGAAAATAAAACAAAAGTAAAACCCATTAAAAATAAAACAAAAATTTAAATTAAAAATTAAAAAGGACAAACCTGAATGGTAAGAGTTGCAAATAACAACTGGAGAGAAAAGAGGAAAGGAGAAAGAACCTAAGTTACTGCGTTGTACTGAAAGGTGTTAGTTGGTTGATTAGGAAGCAAGTAATTTTATCGAGGAAAGGCTATCGTTTAGTTCAGGATTTAACTTCTTGATAAAAAGTGATTGTAAAATTTTGAGATCAAAAGAATTAAAAGCAGACGACAGAATCGTAAGAGTCCTGGGGGCACGGGTGGTCATGGGTCTCTGAATGATGCCGGATAGCAGAGGATTGGAGTGGAAAGAGGGCGAGAAGTTCGATAAGAAAACCCAAATGCTTTGAAATCCTAAGTTTTAACTGCAGGGCAGTCTGGCCTACATAGCGACTTTGTTATTTATCTATATACATGTGCGACCTGCCAAAGGATCTCAAAAGCATGGGGAGGTGATCTTTATGGCGAAAAAAAGATTGCAAAGAATTAGAATTGATAATTATGAGGTCGCATTGAGGGAAGTGTCTGTCCAAAATAGAGTGGACATCTTTATTAAGTTGAAAAGTTAGTTGGTCTAAAAATGGAAGCTTAAGATAAACTTTCGGTTTCGAAACCGAAGACTGAATTATTTTGGGCGAATATAAGTTATTTAAAAAATTTGAAATTAAAATCTCAATAGTCGAAGTGCAATAAAATTATTATAGTTAAAAAATCTCTTAAGATACTGCATTTCTAAATTAAATGAAGACTAACTTGAACAGAGGTGATAAGCTCTAAAAATACGACTTTTAATACTAGCCAGCTTAAAACTAAGTGGGATATTGCTAAAAAAATGAGTACCGAGTTGGGTGGTGGTTGGTTTTCTGTAACCTGAGTTGAGAAGCCTGTACTATGTTTATTTACGGGAACATCAAGAAACGAAATTCTATTTAAACGTTATGTAGACGATTGTTTTGTTATTTTTAAGCATAAAGATCATGCCCCTTTATTTTTAAATTACATTAATACTGAGCATCCTAATATTAAATTCTCTGTGGAAGTAGAACAATACAATAGAATTTCGTTTCTTGATGTTACCATAAATAAACATAGTACAGGCTTCTCAACTCAGGTATATGTTTATTTATGGTAACATCAAGAAACGAAATTCTATTGTATTGTTCTACTTCCACAGAGAATTTAATATTAGGATGCTCAGTATTAATGTAATTTAAAAATAAGGGGCATGATCTTTATGCTTAAAAATAACAAAACAATCGTCTACATAACGTTTAAATAGAATTTCGTTTCTTGATGTTCCCGTAAATAAACATAGTACAGGCTTCTCAACTCAGGTTACAGAAAACCAACCACCACCCAACTCGGTACTCATTTTTTTAGCAATATCCCACTTAGTTTTAAGCTGGCTAGTATTAAAAGTCGTATTTTTAGAGCTTATCACCTCTGTTCAAGTTAGTCTTCATTTAATTTAGAAATGCAGTATCTTAAGAGATTTTTTAACTATAATAATTTATTGCACTTCGACTATTGAGATTTAATTTCAAAATTTTTAAATAACTTATATTCGCCCAAAATAATTCAGTCTTCGGTTCGAAACAGAAGGTTTATCTTAAGCTTCCATTTTTAGACCAACTAACTTTTCAACTTAATAAAGATGTCCACTCTATTTTGGACAGACTTCCCTCAATGCGACTTCATAATTATCAATTCTAATTCTTTGCAATCTTTTTTTCGCCATAAAGATTACCTCCCCGTGCTTTTGAGATCCTTTGTTATTATATAGATACATACAAAGTCGCTATGTAGGCCAGACTGCCCTGCAGTTAAAACTTAGAATTTCAAAGCATTTGGGTTTTTCTTACCGAACTTCTCGCCCTCTTTCCACTCCTGAATCCTCTGCTATCCGGCATCATTCAGAGACCCATGACCACCCGTGCCTCCAGGACTCTTACGATTCTGTCGTCTGCTTTTAATTCTTTTGATCTCAAAATTTTAGAATCACTTTATCAAGAAGTTAAATCCTGAACTAAACGATAGCCTTTCCTCGATAAAATTACTTGCTTCCTAATCAACCAACTAACACCTTTTCAGTACAACGCAGTAACTTAGGTTCTTTCTCCTTTCCTCTTTTCTCTCCAGTTGTTATTTGCAACTCTTACCATTCAGGTTCGTCCTTTTTTATTTTTTTTTTTTGTTTTAAATTTAAAAAAAAAATTATTTTGTTTTATTTTTAATGGGTTTTACTTCTATGGTTTTATTATCTTACTATTCCAGATTTTTTTAAAGCTATTTTTAACTATTTGCTTATTGCATTAGGTTTTATTTTGTATAGTGAATTTTCCGACATTTGTATTTACTTTAGTTATACTTTTGATTGTCTTTAGATGCTTTCATGCAGTCATTGAAGATGGCCCCTGAGTGGACCGAAACGATTGGCCGATAAATGTTGAGAGTCGTATCTCTTGTCGTTATATTCCTATTGATGATAAGGTTCCCGAAGAACACTTCTATCGTAACTATATATATATATATATATATATATATATATATATATATATATATATATATATATATATACCGGTCAAAAGTTTAAGTACACCTACTAATTTCCAATGTTTTGCTGCTTAGCTCATGACAAACTTCAAATGTAAACTTAACAGGTACTAGAGATGAATTTGCTTACCTGGCTTTCATATTGTATGCTTCAGTGCATCTGTCCTACGCAGTGTGTTGTAACAGAGAAGCTTCTTCAAAATGTGTTAATTGACGTCTAGCATGCAACCTAAAATTAATGCCATTAGCTCTGCACAAAGGTCCAAAAACAGTTTAAAAGTCTTTACTGGGGTAGTGTGTTTCTTCAGGAGTATGTTAATACATGTGTTCAGTTATTAACATGCGCTGCAGGTCTTTACATATAAAATCCTTGCAGAGGAGCTAACTGTGTAGTTTAAGGTATATTTCTGTGTTTCAAAAAGCAAAAATGGGTGCCAAAGCTCAGTTAACAACAGAAAAAAGGCAGTCGATTGTAACTTTGAAAAATGAGGGCCAATCACTAAGCCAAACTGCAAAAAAACTAAGTTTCTGTGAATGCGGTTGCTTGTGCCATTAAACGGTACGAAGAAATTGGTCAAAATAGGGACAGAAAAAGGTCAGGGCGACCAAGAACCACAACAGATTCAGAGAACAAGTATATCCGAGTCACCAGTCTGCGCAACAGACGCCTCACAGCACCTAAAATCAAAGCCCAGCTGAACAACTCCAGAAGTACAACAGTTTCAACATCAACTGTTCAGAGAAGACTAAGAGAGGCAGGATTAAAAGGACGAACTGCGGCAAAGAAACCAATGCTGAAACTCCAGAACAAAAAGAAAAAGCTAGCATGGGCTAAAAAACACCAAAAATGGACTGTTGAGCAGTGGAAATTTGTCCTTTGGACTGACGAATCAAAGTTCGACGTTTTTGGATCCAAACGCAGAGTATTTGTGCGGCGCAGAGCGAGTAAAAGAATGACACAGCAGTGTGTTGTGCCAAAAGTGAAGCACGGTGGAGAAAGTATGATGGTCTGGGGATGTTTTGCAGGGGAGCAACAGGAGCCAACAGTTCATAATTCAGCAAGACAACGATCCTAAACACATTTCCAAGCTGTCAAAATTACCTGAAGCAGAAAGAACGGCAACGTCAGCTCACAGTTATGGAATGGCCAGCACAGTCCCCGGATCTGAACCCCATCGAGCTAGTGTGGGATGAACTGGATCGACGAGTGAAAGCCAAGCAGCCATCCAGTGCTCAGAAGCTCTGGGAACTCTTACAAGAGTGCTGGCAGCAGCTTTCACCAGACTATCTTCTTTCTCTTGTTGAGCGCATGCCTCGAATTTGTTCTGCTGTAATTGCTGCTAGAGGAGGCTATTTTGATGAATCTAAAATTTAAACTTTGCTTTTGGTAAATTGTCCTGATTTTTTGTTATTTAAGTTCCCATGTTTGTACTTATGAATTTGTGTCATGATAACTTAGTTAATAAATAAAAAACTTTAAACAAAATTTGAAATTTATGAATATTTCAGGGTGTACTTAAACTTTTGATCGGTAGTGTATATATTCCAGATGCTGAAATCATACAAATGTCATCCCTTTCTGTCTATAAATTATTTGAAATCCTTTTGTCCTTGAAACTTGAAAGCAAATTGTAAAGGTTTTGAATTTTGCACAGGATCGAAAACACACACTTGCTCAAACTCGACACGACACACTAAATGTCACGGTCTTCAAATATATTAAGGAACTTTGAAAACCATAAAAGAATTATGGGATTGAAGGTTTTTTAGGTTTTGGGATGAACTAACTTAAGTCTATAGGTAATTACTGGATATGAATGTCCTCACATTTATTCTTTTTGCAGAAGGCATAATATGGTATATGCATCCTCCTAAATTTTGTAGGAATATATTAAGGAGTTACATTTTATAATATATATATATATATATATATATATATATATATATATATATATATATACACAAATTCAGAATGGTTCCCTGAGACAATTATATGTTAAACACAGACCGTGCATGGAACAAGGAACTCTTCTGGGAAAATTAAATCCACTATAGTCCGAAGAGTTCCTTGTTCCATGCACGGTCTGTGTTTAACATATATATATATATATATATATATATATATATATATATATATATATATATATATATATAGGTGTTTCATAACATGTGGGACGCACTTTCAGGATGGATTCAGGACCTGAAAACAATGAAAAAAGCTTATATAAACATAGGCCCGAAATCGCTTTGTTTCCGAGTTACATCCCGTTTTATGTTCCAGCAATTATTTCCGCAAACTGTTTACAAACACTGCTTGCCGACAATGTTTGTGAGTGTGTACGACTTATTTCATGTATGGCCTTGCCTATTGTAATATTTCGTACACTCTATGACATGTTTCAATATCGTTGTGTGTATAGCCATCAGTCAGTCAGAGGTGCATTGCGGTGTTTCACTGTTCGTAACTTCTTACCATAATTAAGTGCAGTCCAGTGAAAAAAAAACTTAAACGTTTTTGTGCTATTCAGTGACAGTGTGCATTTGAAGTGAGAATGGAGGCTTATTCAAACAGAGAAATGGCAGACATGCATCTCATATATGCACTTGCCGAGTGTAATGGGACCGCAGCAAGACGTCTGTATACGGAAAGGTTTCCGAATCGCCGTCTGCCAGATAAGAAGACCTTTAAGAGAATAGACGAGCGTCTTGGTGATACAGGATCATTCAACAAGCGAGTTTCAGATGGTGGTACACCAATCAGCGCCAGAACTGTTGAATTGGAGGAGCGGGTCCTGAATCGCGTGGAGGAACATCCTGGTGTCAGCACCCGAAGGATAGCAGCAGCAGAGGGTGTAAGATACACAGCTGTGTGGAGAATTTTAAGGGAACATCTTTACCCATATCACATTCAGAGAGTACAAGGCCTTACTGAAGCTGATTTCCCACCACGAAAGGCTTTTTGTACATGGTTCCTTCAACAGTGTCCTCGCGATCCTCTTTTTCTATCCTCCGTGTTGTTTTTTAATAAAGCTGCCTTTACAAGAAATGGCGTGATCAATTTTCACAACACTCATCACTGGGACGAAAAGAATCCGCACGCCATCATCCAGTCAAGGAACCAACAACAATTTAGTATCAATGTATGGGCAGGACTTATTGCCGACAACTTAATCGGTCCTTTTGTTTTGCCTGGAAGATTAGCAGGAAAATCCTATTCCAATTTTTTAAGGAATGATTTAAGCGATTTACTAAATGAAGTTCCTCTTGGTGTCCGACGTCGTATGTGGTTTATGCATGACGGTGCTCCGCCTCATTTTAGTCGAGTAGCCAGAGACTATTTGGATGACCATTTCCCTGATAAATGGATAGGCCGTGGAGGACCCATTGTGTGGCCTGCTCGCTTCCCGGACCTGAATCCACTCGATTTTTACCTGTGGGGTCATCTGAAATCCATCGTTTACGTGACACCTATTGGCAACGTTGAAATTCTTCGCCAACGTGTAGAACAAGAATGCCAGAAAATCCAAGCAATACCTGGAATGTTTGAACGCGTCAGGCAGTCTATGACGAGGCGTGTTCAGGCGTGTATTCAAGCGCAAGGCGGTCATTTTGAGCACTTCCTTTAAAGATAAGGCGGATACTTGCTGGAACACATAACGGGCTGTAACTCAGAAACAAAGCTATTTCCGGCATATGTTTATATAAACTTTTTTCATTGTTTTCAGGTCCTGAATCCATCCTGAAAGTGCGCCCTACTTATTATGAAACGCCCTTATATATATTAAAAAATATTATATATATATATATATATATATATATATTATATATATGAGGGCTGGGGGGTCAAATACATATTTTTATTTAAAATAGTCATTTTCCTTATTTGTATTTATATTTGAGGATCTCGAAGAATGTGTATGTATTTTATTTGTATTTGATCGTTGTATTTGCCGTATTTGTTCAAATACATGTTAAATACAATACCTCAGCGAGTCAGTAGGTTGGGCCAAGAGAATAGGTTGGGACCTGAGAGATTTAAAGATTTCAGCGGTTTGAAAAGTTCATGTTTGTAAAGCGTAAACAGTAACGAATTGTTTCTTGTTAATTGTTAACGAAACAGTTTTTAGTAATGCTCACTTTTGTTTACTTTTAACTTGAACAGTTTCAAAACGGGAACAAATAATTAATTGATAGAAGTCACAACCAGCCAATTTAAAACTTGTATTTGAACAATTTGTATTTGCCATATAAAAAGAGCTGCAAGTGTGTACTTGTATTTAACAATTCCAAAACTATCATATTTGTATTTGTAGTTGATAAAGCGTATTTGACCCCATATATAGTCTATAGATATACTGTATATAGATATAATGTATGTGTATGTATAATTTTTTTTTTTTTTTTTTATATCAGCGAGGTACGTAACTGAGTCACAATACTTTAAGAAATTAGAGAAAGTTCTAGTATATTTTTATATCAATATTTCAGTATAATAAACTTTTGGTACACTCACCAAACCAAACTTTGATAAATAATATATTTTCTTGTGTTTGGATCACCTTATGCAGTTACACAAGGCTATTGTTCTTTCCTCTGTTCTTTAATGTCACGTTACAGTCAAAAGCCGAAATCAGTCAATGTGCATAATGACTGGTCAATACGCATATTCACGAAGATGTTAGTTAATACGCGTATTGACTAACGCCTTGGTCAATACACGTATTGACTGATTTCGGCTTTTGACCAACATATATATATAAAATAAGAGGCGGCTACAATAATAGAACGAGTGGAAGAAACATGCAACAAATACAATCTGAAAATATATGTAGCAAAAACCAAAATAATGAAAATAGGAAAAATAGATGAAGTAGTGGATCTACGCCTGGCAAACAGCCAAATTGAACAAGTACATGAATTCAAATACCTGGGTCTACTTTACCAGTGACAGCAACACTTATCGAGCAATGCAGGAGAGGATTAAACTGGGATATGCAGTAATGAATAAAATGGATAAAATCTGGAAAGACAACCACATCAGTATGAAACTAAAAATTAGATTATATGAATCCATAGTACTGCCAACAGTACTGTTCGGAGCTGAAAGTTGGATAATGAGAGAGAAAGAGCGGAAAAAGTTAAATGCATTTGAGATGTACTGTTTGAGAAGGATTTGTGGGGTGAGATGGATGGACCGGGTGACCAATGAGATCAGGAACCGGACCAACATCAAGATCCCAGTGAATAGCAAAGTCGAAGATATTCAGAGAAGATGGTTTGGGCATGTGGAGAGAATGAGGGAGGAGAGGTTGCCCAGAAGAGCAATGTACGCAAGAGAGGATGGAACTAGACCGCGGGGACGCCCAAGAAGAACATGGTTGGCGAGCTTTGAGAGCGGGAACGCGGGGAGAGAATGGAGAGAGCTGACAACGATGGCGAGAGACAGATGAACCTGGATGGAGTACAGAAGTCATTAGGGGAGACCCAACCCGGCTCTAACCGGACGGGAAATAAGTCAAGTAAGTCATATATAAAATAACAATAATGACCTGACCTAAACCAAACCAAACCAAACCTAACCTAAACTAAACTAAACTAACCTAACCCAACAATCAAAAGCCGAAAGCCGAAATCCGTCATTACAAGTAATGATTGTGGTTAGCGTCGCTAACTACGGAACCATCGGCCCCGGGATCGAGACCCGGTGACAGCAGGCGGCGCGCAGTAAAACCCAGCTGTTCATCCTTCCACAAAACAAAAAAGATTTGTTTGGTAGATAAATGGTACCCTGGTTTGCCTAGTGGTTAAGACGCTGGGCTGCTGCTTGTGGGACGTGGTTCGGATTCCACGTTAAACTGTAGGTCTAAGGTGGAGTGACAAGCTTGACCTTTGTAAGACTAAACAATTCGGGCGGAAGCAAAACGAAGGTTATATAAACCAAGGTGTATATACGAGTATATATATATATATATATATATATATATATATATATATATATATATAATATATATATATGGTGTCCCACGAGTCTGGAACCATAGGGTAAAATAAGTAATTCATGTTTTTCCGTTTATGCAAGTGCCCATGATGCCTTTGAGTAAGGAAGAACGCATCTAGGTAATTCTGCTCGTAGGAAATTGGAGTCAGAGGGAGGTCGCTGAGGAATTTAACAGAGTGCATCCGGACCGCGAGCCCATAACACACAGCTGTGTCGGCAAACTTGTAGCAAAGTTCAGGGAAACGGGATCCATAGGAGATA